>WNYE01000012.1:384690-494173 GCA_021396245.1 Sporothrix humicola
TCATCCTTTCCCCCCTCCTTCCTTTTTTTTTTTACTCCTTTTCAATTACTTTCTTGTTGTTGGTTCTGTGCTCAATTATTTATCCCCCCCCCCCCCCACGACTGTCATTGGCTGCTCAGAAAGCCACAGAGAAGTACGAGCGCTCGAACACCAATGCTGGCCATCCTCGCATCCCGTCCATCCTGTCTCCCTCACCAAAAAATACTTGAGACTCTTACAGCAAAAAGGCTCCACTAAATTTGGGTGGTAGAGAGTCTCAAGTATTTTTTGGTCAGGGAGCCTGTCTTACAGGTACCGTCCTCAGCTGCCCCGGACACTTATTACAACTTACAACTTACAGCACGGCTCGCATCCGCTTCCTCTTTTTCTATTTTGGCTTTTGACTTTTGACTCTCGGTTCCTTCAATACCACTCGTGCTTGTGCTCCGTATCGTTCACGACATCCCACGATGCCGTCACCTCGACCTTTCGTCATTTTCGATTCCCACTTACCATTTCCCTGGTTCTCGTCGTCTCTTAGTCCCGGCTCCCAGTTCCAGTTCTGCCATGTCTGATTCTATTTTCGACCTTCACTTTGTCATCTTCCCTCTTGACCCCGTTTCGCCTCTTTTTGCCTCCTTCTTTTGCCTCTCTGCTCTTTTCTTCTTTCCCCTCTCTTGCCAGCCTGGCTCTTGACCCTGATCGGACATATGTTTCAATCTTGTCACCTCGTTTTTGTTTTCTTTTTTCTTCTTCTTAAAACAGAATCCAAGCTCCCCAAGAAGTCGATCCACACCCCGAGCCAAGCTCTCACCCACGCCCACCTAGCCCATGCTCGTCTGTTTCGTCCTATCGCTCTTTCCGCGTTTTTGTGTACTCCGTACTCCTCCCTGGCTCTGTAGAACTCGTAAGGCTAGGACCCACAGTCACCACACCACCGGGTTTTTCGATTCGTTTAAACACCGTGGACGCCAGACGGAGAGAACCCAAAAAGTTAGGCGACACCTTTTTTGCCTTTTTTCGTCCGTCTCCTTCATCTTAGACTGAGGCCCGACAAGTCAGGTGTCGGTTCTTTTGATGCGCTGGCGTGAACTTTGTTTGCGTGCCTTGGTTTTGAGTTTTATTATTTAGTTTATTTATCAAATCTTTATTTGATTTTTACCCGATTTCTGTTTGATTTTGGTTGGCTTTGCCATGATCTATTTCAGTTTACTTTATTTTTACCTTATTCCGTTCCATTTTCTTTTCTTTTTCTAGGCTTCGGTAGCCTTCCTTTTCCATTCACGATGGTTAAACAAAAACCAACAAAAATAAAATCAAGGAATAAACACAAACCTAAAATAAATCAAAAATCAAAATCAGACTTTCACCCAAAACGAAGTAAAGACAACGTGGGCATGTCTCGCGTTTGCCTCTTTCCCCACGTCGCCTTTCTTTCAGGGCTTGTGAGTTAGCACGTTCTCATGGCTCATCTTTTCACATCTTGCTCATCAAGCGCCATCCTCCATCGTGATGGGCCATCGTGCTTTGCTCATCTTCGCCTCTTTCTGTAATTTCCGCTGCCAGCTGAAGCTTCGTCTTCCTCCGCTTCGGTCGCGCGGGAACTCGCGTTTCCGAGTCGCTTTATTACACACACCTCCTTTCCTGACTCGCATCCCACGCCTTTTCACCTTTTACACGCCTTTTACACGCCTTTTACACGCCTTTTACACGCCTTTTACACGCCTCTTTCACGCCTTTTTGCAAAATACTACCCCATACTCTGTAGTTTGTAGACCGATTCGCCTCCGCGTCTGTTTTGCGCTGCTTTGCCATCTCTTGCTATGCCATCTAGCCATTCTCGCTCTCGCTCGCTCTCCATCCTTATTTACTCCGCCTTTCTCTTGCTTATCGCCAATTTGCCACCATCCCTTCCTGGCCTCTTGCGAGTACACAATAAACTCCTCAACTGGCGGCTACATCGCACCCTCGTCTGCGCTTGTCCTGCATATTGTGGGGATCCCCTTTTCTCTCATGTCACATCACTTTCACCGTTACTATTGACGATTGTTGATGTAGTTGCCACACTTGTCAAAAAAAAAGGGAAAGGAAAAAAGGCGGAAGCCCGAGCTGCGGCGGTCGGCTATTTTTCTCTCCTTTCGCTTTCTTTTCCTTTTCCGAACTCCGGCCGGGCCTCGCAACATGGAGGCGATGAAGCAGAAGGTCAGAAGGAAAGAGTCGGTTAGAAAAGGTTGACGCGTTCGAGCCAAGATCCGAGTCGAACTGACAGTAAGAAAAGAAAATAAAAGGATGGCAAAAAAAAAAAAAAGAGGCGCGCCATGCACGTGGGGGGACAATCACGGAGCGCGGCAACTTCCATTTGCAAAGACTTGCCATAATTGGAGAAAAAAAGAGGAGGCGGGGATATGCAAAATACACAGTACAGAGCGTGCGTGCGCCTGTGCGTTTGTGCGTCGTGTCGTGCATCGCGAGGCGAAGGGATGTGCACAAGGCTGCATATCACTGTTGTTGTTTTGGCCGCTTTTTTCTTTCTTCTCCTTTTGTTCTTCCCTTACCATCCCCTTCCTGCACATCTCTTTTTTCGCCTCCCTTGGCTGCAGTTTTGACGCGTTTTGGACTTTTTGGCCTCAGCAGCCACCCCCCTTTGTTTTTGTTGTGTGGTGTTTTGTGTATCTCCATGTTTTTCGTCGAGCGTTCTTTATTTGCTGTTTGCCGTCAAAGACTGCTACTGCATTGAGTACATTAAATTGCAAAGACTGCATCGCTAGCCTTGTCGCCTCGCCACCTTTCCCCTCTCATCTCGTCCTCTTCCCATACGATGCTCATTCTCATAGGGCTGGTTTTTTCTCTCTCAAAATATTCGAAGTAATCCCATTCCGTCACCCCCCACCACTCCGGAAAGGACACTCTTACGTACGACGCAATCAACTCGACACTTGTGTGCTACGGCGTTCGGTGTGGCTGGCCTCGGTATAAGCTTGTCCTGATTCTGTCAGAGGCGTTGTCGTGTCGTTATGGGTTATGCTATGCTGAGTTTGTGTCTTAAAATCAGTTAGGCAGCTGGTCCGAGAGCCGCACAGATACACCGCATTATCATCCGTATGTTACTTTTTTCGGTCTTCTTCTCTTCCTTCTTTTTTTCTTCTTCATCCTTCTACCTCTGTTTTCTTTCCTCCTCTCCCCTCCTTTCCCCCCAAAGTGGAAGGTCGACACAAAAGTTGGACCCAAAAGTTGGACACAATACGTGCAAGCCGAGTCGAAAATCGAAAAGCATACGCATTTCGTGCATTGGGGATTCGTACGCCTTCTACGAATCCCTGTCTTGGCGGGTAAGTCTCCATCATCACCCAACACCTCTCTTTCGGTCTTTGTCCCCTTTAGTCGGATTGCTGACAATTCTATCAACCCGAATGCACAGGTTTTTCACATCTCGACAATCTTATATCTTACATCGTACATTGTTTGTCCACGTCCGTGTCGTCAACGCCAAGCTTTCGCTCTCGATCCTTCCTTCTCGGTTGCGTCGCCCGCCGAATAAGTCTAATCTTTGTGACAGTTTGTGTCTGTCTGTGTCTGTCTATGTCTGTCTATGATTGTCCGTGTTCGTCGTCTGGTGTCATCAACGCGCAATGCCCACCCCCCCCCCCCCCCCCCATCCCCTCCCCAGTCTTCGTCACTTTCCATGTCTTCCGTGTCTTCCGTCTCCGCCTTTTCGTCTGTTGGTCTTGTAAACTGTGTAAATCATGTAAATTGCGCCGATCGTTCCTCGAAACGTCGTAATCCAGTTGAGCCGCATGGTGCAAGAAAATCAAGTGAAGCAGAAGCTAAAAGGATGCGAAGATGAATGTAGGCCGTGGAGCATACGACACGACTGGCGTGCCGAGGCCACAGAGTGTAATACTCCGTAAACCACACAGCAATACCTGCACCTGCAGACTGTCTGCACACAAGACCTGCACGTCGTATGCTGCAAAACAAGCCGAATTCAAATCACAACTGAAAACAGCCGAAATCCAAAGCAGTGTAACCCCTTTTCCCGCTCTGTTGGGTGGCGAATTTACCGTGGATGCTGTGTTAATTCAAATCAAACTGCGACTCTACACGATGCATTGCTGTCTAGAAATGCTGTGTATTACAGCGTATGCAGAACTCAAAAATACGCCGGTAGGACAAACGATGCTTGAACGCGGCCAAAAAACGCCCAGCCTGCCGAGACTGCGCTCCGTTTCTTTTCCTTTGCGTCCCTTTGCTCTTTTCCCTCCCTATCTCCTCCCACGATCTCCTATGCCCAATATCTCCAATCTCCATAATCTCGTTCTCAGTAATATTCCCCAGCCTCTTGCTTTCCACCCTATGACCCCCACTGCCCTTTAGACGCGCTCCGCGCATGTCCGAGGAGGGAGGAACGACGCTGCATGACGATGCCAAAGAAGAACGGCGTCGACGGAAAAAAAAAAAACGCCCAACCCAAATAATGTATTGGAGTAATACCACAACCACAAGCAAACGTCTGCAGCCACCGCACTTGTAGACGCGCATTCATAGTCAATGCAGGCAATAGTCTGCGCAAACAGGCACAAAACAACCAACAAATAATAAAAATAACACACAACACAAACAAACACAAAAACACAACCAGTCTCGGAACTAGAAATGCCACATCTGACTTAGACCAGGCTTGGACTAAGACTACGCCTGACCACAAGACCACAAAGATACAAGAACACAACGTTGAAACAGCCACACAGAAACGTATCATCGTCTCCAGCTATCCCCAAAGGTCTAGTTTAGATGCTGGACGGAGAGAGAAATACTCCGCAAAGCTCAAAGACAGCCTCGGGATACGATCGGCCTCTTGCTCCGCGGCCCGCGTCTTATTCGTCGTCGACATTCCAAATGCCCCCATTCTGTGCCATTTTGTGCCATTTTGTGCTACAACACAGACGTCAACGTCGGAGGTAGGCGATTGTCCCATATTGTCCCAGGATTGGGATGGAGATGGAGATTATGATTCCGCCTTTGTAGCTTCTGTTCCTCCTTCCGCGCATTGTGCATCGTGTCTTTTTGATGGCCATCGTCGTCTGCATCCGAGGATGCGCCTTGCATGTTTGTGGCCTCAATATTTTGGCCATCGCCATGCATTTTTCATCCCACGTCCCGTGCGTACTCCGGAGATGGCATCTCCTATCTCCAAGTATCGCCAAGTCTCATCCTCCATCCTCCATCTCAGCCATTTCCCCCATCCCCTCCGTTCCCTCCATCTACCCCCATTCTGCATTCTGCGTTTCGGTACGATTTGGTCTTTGTCTATCTTCACCCTCCCCCTTTTGCATCCCATTTGTCATGACGGTCAAGCCACCAAGCTCCAAGCCAGACTCCAAGCCAAACTCCAAGCCAAACTCCAAGCAATGCCAAACATCCCAAAAACGTGTATTCGAGTTTTCGTCCCCAACATCCCCAGCCACCCCCTTCTCTTCAGGCATACCATCACGGTCTTGGACCGGAAGCCATGAACAAAAGTGGCGGATGTTGACGACGGCGTCAGATGGTGAATGGTAATGGTAAATGGTAAATAGTGGCGTGCATTCGTAGGGCTGCAGTTAGGAGGTGAACAAATAAAAGGCGAAAGTGCACGCGCGGTCGGGTGACGACGGTCAAACGACGAGTGGTAAATACTATGGCCTATGCCGCCGAGAGCCTGTCCGAACCAGGCCAGCCCAGCCCAGCCTTCCTTCTCTTGGCGAATGCGAGCAGCCAAGAGGATATCGTGGATTCCAAAATAACGCCGAGTCGGGTTCCGGCAGAGGCTCTTTTTCTTTCTCTGCCCTCTCCTTCCGTGGCAGTTGTTTTCTTCCCCCCCGCTGGCAGTGCTTGGCTTGGCCGGCCTAGTATTTGGGTCTTGGTAGTTGTAGCCGGCCCGAAAGTGAGACGAGGCTAGAGAAGAGGCGTATAATGTGTCAAAAATGTAAAGGCGTCGAGGAAATGTTCCGTGGCGTCTTGTTGACAACGGCCTCGCTTGGTATTGTATTCAAGTGGTAGATGTAGTGTAGCATTGTCAGCTGGACAGGGGAGAGATGTCTTGGGTATAGGGCAAAAAGAAGACGAACAAAATCAACCGGAGAATAGGCCAATGTGTCAAGACCACAGACTGGGCACTTCTCATAGGGCTGGCTGGGCGCTTGCACTTGCACGCCGCAGCCGGGATACACAAAGGTAGACACGAGAAGGAAAGGCGCCTACAACTGCCTTCAACTGCCTTCAACAGCCCAACCACCTACACCCAGAATCGGTGACAGCCCGGAGCTTTCTGGAATTAGAGTGCCTGCAAGCTGTCGTAGGAGCTGCAATGGGAGCCGTTGTGGAACCATCCCCGAGAAGAGAGGTATGATGGTTGGCTAGGTGGCACAAACGGAGACTGGACTTCACGCTGCAGACTGTATCGTTATTTGTAATTTGTGTGGTCGATTAGGCCGTCGTAGCCCAGGCCGAGGCTCGTTGGGTTGGGCAAGGATATTGGCAATGTGTTCCTGCAAACCAGTGTCGGACGGAGCGAAGGCGACCAACGGTCAGGGCTAGGTTTGTGGTACGATGACGGAGCATGAAGAGCCCAAAGGTCTGCCGGATGCAATTCTTTTCCTCGATGGACAGATAGGCAGCGGAGATGGAGATGGAGATGGCAAAGCGATGCTGTTGCCGACATTCTGGGCTGGCCCACCTCGTGTCTTTCTGGCTGTCAACATACAGTCCATTGATCCAAGTGTCATGAACAGGCGGCACTGTTTCGTACAGGACCACCACTTTCTCAGAAATTTGGCACAGAATACCGTGCCGAGCAGCACGATGGACTCTCCCAGAGTATGTAGTGTATGCTTTGTGTATTTTAGGCTGGCTGGGTGTAGTTGGCAAGGTTCTGCTGTCTTACATAGGAGGCTCCTTTGTGAACACCACGGATGTGTCTCTGACCATCACCACCACCTCTGGCCCGGCAACGGCCACTAATGCCTGTGACAACAACCCGCCTATTCCTGTCGACTCTCCGAGACCTATTCATGTTGTAATATAAATTCCTCGTCTTTTGTATGCCACGATGTCAGCTTTGATGCTGACCATATGTCGTGGCATTGGTGGAGTTGAGGATGGCGGAGGAAGTGCGGTCGAACTTAAAGGGAATCAAGCCGTAGCCATGGCTCGGAGGGAGTGAACTGTTCCCGAGTGATTCTCTAAGAATTGTCGAACAGTTTTCGAAGGTTGCGGCACCGTCAGTGTCGCGTCAGTGTCGCGTCAGGTTTCGATCAGAGGGTCAGGCATCTCGAGTTTTTGAGTCCGGTCGAGCTCACATTCGGGCTCCGGACCAGCCAAGACTCAAGAAGGCACCCAAATTGCAAAAGAAAAGTCGATTGCCGAACAAGTTGTCATCAAAGACACTGCCCAGAAGCATGATGGGCTCTTCTCGAGGATGAGCGGTGATGGGTCCCAGTTCTTGAGCGAGTAACCAGCCGGGATGTACGTAGATGCGAATGTAACGGCTCGTCCATGGACGGCCGTCAATCTTCATCTGTACATTGTACTCGGGCCCGCCTCTTGTGGTTCTATTCAAAGAGCAACCCCTAGCAAGGTGTTGTAGAGGACTTGTGGAGGTATGATGAATGGTGACATCTGTGATGAGCAACAGCGTGCCGCTCCGTCGTCGACTCCCACACGTCTTGGTCGATTTCAGACAACCCAAGGCGTAAGATGCCGGTTGCTAGTCAAGGGGGAAAGTCGGTTGGGTTTAGGACAAGGCCCAAGACGTGCAGTAAAGGGATGTCGAGGAAATGGAGGTCGCGAGATTTCCAGCGTGAGAGTAGCTGTCCTGGAGGGATGGGGTATCGAATCTTGATGTCAACAAAACATCGACAGGAGTCAAAAATCAAAACAAATCAGGAGGGAAGAATATCAAGCTTGTACCTGCCTTTGTCGAGTCTTGGTGGCTTGGCGGTCTGGTGACAATGGCAAGAGCGACACGGAAATGGCGGCGTCTCTACCAGCAACCTTCCCCAGCGCAAACAAACAGACTAGTCGAGCCAGTAGCTATTACCTTAGCATTGATCACGATCGTTCCTTCCTCTTCTCGGACCATTGCTATCCTCTGTCTTGATTTTTAATTCATCGGGAGAGGAAAGAGCAGGAAAGACCGACGACTGGCCCAAAATGGAAGCTTCCAAAGTTGATGTCAATGGTAAGAGCGACCATCATCATCATCATCACCATCATATCGCCAACCTACCAGCCTCTATCCATCGAAACACCATCCCACTCTCTCTGGTCATTTGAACACTCCCTTTCGGTCGACTGTCGTAGCTGACCAGACAGGCGATACAAGCGGCACCCGGTATATCCACAAACTATTCGAAAGATCGAGCCACCGGCGCAGCCAAATCTTGAAGGCTTACACCCACTCGCCCGAATAAACAACACCGGAAGCCCAAACTTACAGACGGCTTATAAGTATTGGCATATTTAAAAAATACATTGTTTTCGTTGTATTCGTCCGATTCGTTGTTGTAAGTGTTGTAAGTGTTGTAAGTGCTGTAAGTGATGTAAGTGATGTAAGTGTTGTAAGTGTTGTAAGTGTTAAACTCGTAGTTGGTCAGGATCTGGCGGGCAAGTTCCGGATCAAGTCGCGATGGTCGCTGTTGTGTCGAGCTCAAGAGGGGAGAGACAGGGAGGCCGTCCACTTCGAGTCATCCGCGTTTCTTGTAGAAGGCAGGAGCTTGCCTGCCTGTCTGCCTGCCCATGCCTCGAATTAGAATCGAGCCATCTCAAAAAGCAAAGAAGGAAGGAATGAAATTATGTGCCCGTCAAGAGGGCTGGAGGTGGCCCGTCCAGTATTCTGGATAACGCTTAAGGGACCTCACTATGATACAGAGCTCATTGGGGCGGCCAATTCATGGCTACGGCCGACCTCTCGTTTTTGAGCTCTATATGGATCCATACTCCATTCAGATAAAGAATTGGATGCCATCAATGAGTCGGAGTGAGGTTGCACAATGTCAAGCTCGGAGCTGGGCGGGCCCTAATTGGCTGATTAAGCAAGAGGCCTTGGTGGACCTAAAGAACTGCATCGCAGAGGTAGCTCCCGCACGCTATCAGCCCTATGACATCAATGCATCAACAAATCGAGTTTATGGGAAAGGACAAAAACACCAAAATCGCCATCAAGCAAAAAAAGCTTATCAAGCCACAACATTCCTCCGTCTCCTCTCTCTTTTCTCTTTTCTACTCAAGTTCTCTCCTTGTCTCCTTGTTTCTTCCATCTCTTCTCTACTCGCACTCAACGATCCTCCAAAACCAAGCTCAACATCTATTCTCGATTTAGATCCTCGACCAAACACGCAGGAAATCTCGAGATGGAGCCCGACAGAAACGGAGGGTCCGACTCATGGGGCAGTGATAATGCTTGGAAGGAAACCAGGCTAAGGTCGGCACTCGGCTTACCCAGCATACAAGCGATGGAGACATTCCCTGTCAGCCTCAAACGCGACAGTGTATTTAAGACGGCGAAAGAGGTCCAAATCGCCCTAGACTTGACATTCGAACCCAAGGCTTGCAAGGGCACGATGACCCGCCCGTGGGAGGACCGTCCTCCAGGCACTTGTTATAGTCGACTTGACATTGAGTTCTGTTTAGTTCCAGCTCCGTCTCAGCTTGAACTTGACGACCTTTGCCAAGTTCGTACCGACTACGTTATCATCGACAATAAGCATCTCTGTCTAAGCTACCCAACAGCTTATATATCCGAGTCCAAGAAGAAATTAAAACGCCGTCCAAAATGGATGAAGGACGAGGACCGCGCCAACAAGGCAGCCCTCGAAAAGTATGCCGAATTTTGGGAAAAGAAGGATGAGCTTTCGCAGGAGGAGCGTATCGCTTGGATGTCTAGGGAACTCGACAATCTGAAGTCTAAGAAGTTGGCATAGGGTAGTTGTTTGATACCGAGCGGCTATGCCAGCTAAATTGCTGCCAAAATTCCACTTCCCATACGGCATATAGCGTCTTTGCTTTGATCAAATACCACAGCCATAGTCAGAATTAGACAAATCAAAACATACAGTCCACACAGATACTTGCTTAGATAACCGGGCCCGATGAATTCAAAATAATGATCAAAGTTATTGCACCGAATACGTTCAACCTTTAGCCGCATGTGCGCAGTCACGGGCTCTAACATTTCACCATTCGAGTCATTACATAATCGAACGATCTTGGAATTATGTAAGTACACCCAACACTCGTCCAATGTTGCAAGCTTCGGCCTTCTCGGTTTTTTTCATCGTTTTTTCCACGCCATCCAATGCTTTCTAAACCTCCAGAAACATACATAGCATCCATTCTTCCAACTTTCTCACGGCACTTCCTGTAAGATCCCTCCGTCTCGCGCAGTTCCTCTCTGAAATGTGTGGAAGAATAGAGGCAAGGCTAGACTGCTAACCCCCTGCATGCTTTAGATCCACAACCAAACAAACAGAAATAACTACTCCCAATGGCGCCCGACAGTCATAAAGAGGGCGGCCTAAGGGACCCTAATGTGTGGATCGAATATGATCTGGCGCAGGTTCTCGGCCTTCCAAACGGAATGGAGACGATGAGATTTGCTCTCAGCCTTGAACCCGACAGTGTTTTCAACACGGCGCAGGAGGCCAAAGACGGCCTGGACTTGACGTTTTTGCCCGAGACTGTTGAAGGCAAGATGATCCCCCTTGGGAACAAGAGACGGCCCCGGGGCCTCATTCGGTACTGTCTGGTTCCAGTTGACTCCAAGAATAACCTGAGGGAGCTTTGCAAAGTTGACGACGACTACGGGCTTGTTCCTGTCGACAACAGGAACGGTAGCCTGCTTGTCCCGACAGCTTATCTTGATGAGTCTAGGAAAAACATAAAGCGCGACCAAGAGAGCAAGGACCGGGACCGCGCCGTGAAGGAAGCACTCGAAAAGCACGCCGACTTTTGGGAGAAGAAAGACGACATGACCGTGAAGGAGCGCGTCGCTTGGATGCGCGAGGAACTCGCCCGTCAGGGGAGGGCCCAAGCAAACGCAGGGTTGCCGATGGATGAGGGCGAAGAGGAGAAAAGATGAAAAGGAATGGCAGAGATGAGGGTAGGAACAAATAGAGAGCTCGGCTGGAGCCTCAGGAATCGGGAATGAGAAAGAACTATCAATAAAGTATCGTATCTCATCCCAAATCAAGCTGTGGCATAGACCAAGAACATCCGCAACAAAAGCGCCCAAGAAAGCAGGTGAAAAGAGTGCATACGTCCATCACCATCAGTTTCAATCCACGGCGCAGTACGAGGCTGACCCCAAGATTGAGAACAACGCCAGCAAAGGGAGGTAGGTCCCAGTGTCTCACCCAGAGACGCATTTTGTGGGCGTTGGTGTAAAGCAAAGACGTGAAGCTACTATTGTTCAATATCCAACAATATTCTGCATCACCATTTGCTTTTTGCTTGGTGTGTCAGTGCTGAGTAGTTCTGCAGTTGGTGGAAACGAACAACAACACGTCATGCATCTCTCTTCAGCTGTGTGAAGCAGTCTCACTCTCATCCAAGATATGAAGTACGGGTCGTGCTACAAAGCACCTTGCGTCAAGACGGCCGTTTCCCATACAAGTCCAATCTTGGGTAAGGTGCCCAGAACCTGCACGGTGGCCTTTTTGCTTGTTCTTTGCTTGTCCAACGGGACAAGAGGCCGGCAAACCACGAGAGCACCAGCCATTCAGGGCGTTCGTATATCCTTCGTGTCTTTTGTTCATGTCTCACTTTTCCTCGTTCTTTCGTTGCTCGCCGATATATTCCAGCCCATGGACAGGATAGGGCTTGAAAACCATGGAGCATCGCTGTTCAAACAAAGCCGTCAACTGCATGCCAGTTTCCGTCTGCCAGCTTCGCATCGGCCCTGGCTCGCCCGGGCGATGAAATGTGCATAGAGTACGACGGAAAATACCACAACGTGGAATCGACGGGGCGCGACACGAGATATTTATATTCCACATCCTTACTCCGTGCCTGCTGCATATGCCTCCAGGAGCAATTGAAGTCTTACTAAGCTTCAGTTCCAGTGCTAAATAAAGCCCGCCATGGTTAGCCGGTGGTCTCTGGATCGAGTCTTGGGATATTCCCGTTCACCGCACAGAGCATATGTACAGTCAACCGAGCCACGAGTGAGATGAGGGTGAAGATGGAAAGCAAGGCTCACGGTGTTTGTTCTGGTCCGCCAGGGCAACAGTCAAACACGCCCCGCCACCAATTCCCGCCATGAGAAAGCCGTTGAAAGGGGTGGAAAGCTTGTCCAGGGAAAGGGAGGACAAAGTTTCACGAGCCTTACAACGGAAAGAAGGGATGAAAGCGGCAGGCAAAAAAGGCACTGGCGGTCAGCAAGACAAGAGACCCATCTCGTCATGCGTTGTCTCCTTTTCCTGCGGTACTGAGATTAAGTTCACCGCCATCACGAGATGGAGACATCTGTGGTCCCCTTTGTCCAACAACTAGGTTCGTCGTTGAGCATGGGTCCTCTTTTCTTTTTGCCCCTTCGCGTCCAAGACGCGTTCCCACATCCTCCTCCACTATTTGTCCCATTTCCTCCGTCGATGGGCATTTCATCAAGAATAGAAACAGTGCCAACCAGCCAGCGGAGCAAAAGACAAAAGGAGGAGGCGGGAAGGATCCAGAAAGAATGGCAAACAGGAAAGTGAAGGCGACGGCGTGGAAAAGGAGACTGTGGAGACGAGGTCGATACGGAGCAGAATAATTAAAGCCCCTGTCCGTGGTTTAATGGGCGGAGGCAAATAAAGAAATAAAATAATAACCAAACATGGGAGCCAAAAGAAGGACGAAAGAGGAGCCGAAGGAGAGCAAGCATCCACGAGAGAACAAAACGTTTTAAAAGCACGCCGTCGGGTTGCATTCGATATCGGCTACTGAAATTGAGCTTTCTTGAAAGAGGGTCTGAAAAAAGCAATGCTTTGTCGAAGAGGAAAAGGGAAAGGAGGAGAATGGGGGGGTCAAGGAGAAGAAACAGACGACAAGGCCCAGGCCCAGAACAAGGTTAACTCAGCCAGAGGGGGGAAGAAGCGACGACGGGCGACATGACAAGAACACACAGACGTTTTACGGGCAGGAACGATGGACGGCGGCCGATCTGAAAAAGGACTGGGCGCTTCCGTGCGGTCCATGCCAATATTTTTCACGATGGGGCAGGCGCGTCTGGATGCGTCTCTTTCCTGCCCGGTCCTTCCTCCTTTTCGAGAACGCTCTTAATCCGTAGGACGAATTACTCCGTACTCCAGACTTGCTTCGTATTTCCCTTGGTGGGAAGGTGCAAGCCAGAGCATCGTCCCAGCCGCCGTGCCTGTGATAGTCGCGTCTCCATCCGCCCACTATTCATCCACAGTCCGTATCTCACTTCGTATTTCCCATCTATCGTCATCACTCTCGTAACTCTGTAGCGCGCGCTGCACATCCGTTCTTTCAGTGGTCTTTTTGGTGCAGCTCCCATTCCATCCAGCTCACTGCGAGTCTTGCACCCCATTCGCTCGTTCCTTCTTTCTTTGGCTCGTTTCGTTCCTGCAAGTTTCTTGGGCTAGGCGTGTGTACCTGCATTAGCGCCAGCCAATCCATCGCGGTTGCGGGGAACTATTTGACCGCTATTGCCATTTGGCAGGACTAGCGCGTTTGGTGTTGTCTCTGCGAAGCGGGTTCGCTCTTTCCATTTGCTCAAAAAGGTGGGCAAAGACAAATCAGGCGGCAGGAGCTGCTGGGCTTCAGAGACAAACTGCAAGCACCTGTGAGAACCTACCCGTCTTCAAGAGGCAAATAGCGTTGATTAATACGTATTGTAACTGCAAGGCCAGGCGCTGCAGTTCGATTACACAACAATACGTCGTGCACAGGGGCGCCAGCAGCATATGTCAGATGCTGTCTTACAATTTAATGGGCTGCAAGATGCCTTGTGGAAGTCATCATGCATATATTCGGCGTTTCCAGTGGGCACAAAATGCGACTGGTTTCCCATTAAGGAAATGGAAAGAACTCAGGTTCGTTCGGGATAGAGCCCTCCTAGGCAGTGGTGGTGACACGAGTCGTCCCTTCTCTCCTTTTCCTCTAATGTGAACTGCTCTTTCTTTATCCTCCGGGTATCACAACCAGTAAACCAGTGGCGGAGCAAATAATGGAAAGGGGAAGGAAGCAAGGCCCCAACCCCCGGGGTCGTTCAAATAAAGAAGGGCCGGAATAGGGGAAGGAGCCGCTCGGCGATGGAGATCTCGCTCTCGTGCCTCCCCTCCTCCCGTGCATCTCATGTCGCAATGCATGAATTCTGCTCTGTTCTTCCAGGGCCACAAAAAGCGCCGCAACTTTGGATGCTGGAAGAAAACAGGGAAATGCGGGAGGGAATGGAAATCGAAACGAAACACACCCGCCCAGATGCCTGTCCATCCTGCCCATCCATAGCCACGAGACCCCGCCGGGATTCAATTGGCCCTGGCCCAGAGTCATGCTTCTGTCAGTTACTCCTCTTCCCCTCCGACCGGCGACTGCAAAAAGGACTCTGGTTCTTTTCTCAAGAATTGATGGCCTCCACATTGGGCATGGCTGCTATGCAGCTTCGCACAGAGTTTCCTGTCAAAGGCCCAATGCAGAGAAACTCAGTGCACCAATGCGCAGGGGAAAGGGTCAGAAAGTCGAAAAAGAACACGCGATTACCCAAGATGAGATGAAGGCGGCGAAAAAGAAAGCCCAAAAGAAAAGAAGAGGGCGTCGTCGCGGCCAGCATCCAAATCGCGAACACGACACGAACCAGAGGCGGTGCACAAAGTGACAGCCAGCTCCAGAGCTGCAGAGTATATGGCATACTTGGTATCTCACGTTGCGATTCGACGAGAAGAGAAAAGAGATCGCAAAAGCCAAGAAGAGGGGAAAGTGAAGGCACACAAGATGCCTGTTGTGACCAGCCCGTTTTACTGAGTACGGTTAGCTTTGCCCAATCCCAAATGCTTCCAGACCGCCAGACGTCAAATGTCGAATCTCGAAATGGAGCTCAAAATGGAACTGGAACTCAAAATGGAAGAGGAAAAGAGGAAAATCGCTCCCCCTGTGCAGGCATCTGGCTCGTCAAACAAGCTAACGAAATAAAGAGGCCGACAGGCATTGGAAGGGGACATTGGAAAGGACCATACGGAGTATTACACCGTACACCCTGGTTCCCATAGTCCCCCAAATGCGAAGACCATGGCTCGCATGGGCACCAAAAAGACACAATGGTCCGGAGAAACAGATGAAAGTGGCAGGCAAAAGAAAAAGGGTCTGACAATCTGACGGCCTTCCAGAACGGCAGAGTGCTCCGCGCTCATTTCTCCTCGAAATCACCGCAACGCTGATCACATTTCACGCCGTGTGCACCGGCGCAGTGCGCTTCGGTGTGTCTGTCGAGCAATGTCGACCAAAATATACTGGGTAGAGGCGAGATCTCAGAAGAGGAAATACGAGCGAAGCTCCCCTTTTTCTCATCAGGGCCCAGACAAGAAAACATGGTCCGGCCATTTGCTGGCCACTGGCCGTCGGTCCGTGGATTTCTCTCTCCTCCCAATCAATGTCTTGACGTCCAAACAAGATTAGGTCGTCGATGCGCGGCAACGATCCCACGGCGGGCCTGGGGAGGGGGGCCAGACCACCACCCAATCTTGTCGTCCATCGTTCTTATTTCCTTATTTCTTCTTTTGCCTTTCTTTTGGCAGCAAGCGAGTCACCACAGAGGATATCATGTTATGTGCATGCGCCACTCAGCAACCTTTTTTTTCTTATTTCTTATTTCACCGCCCCCCTTGCACGGGGTAATAACGCTGCTCGATTAAATGCAAAATGAGCAGTTCATTTTAAGCGCCGTATTCCAATGGCGATGGGCCAAAGAGAAGCGGTGATGAGGCCCATTGACAGCACGCACGAACCACAACTATACGGAGCACACACATGCACCGTCTCCTCCATGAACTATCAAATAACGACAGAAATTAGGGAAATAGGAGGCATGCGGCAAAAGGGACTTGCGAGGCCTGCATCGGCTCCATTCTCATTGTTCGAGATCAAACTCTTCATCTCCTCCTTTTTTCTTCACTGGAGAACAGGCCTGCAGTCTCTCGTATTTGATGGAGACCAGGTGCCGGCGGGCATGAAGCAAGATGGGCGCAAATTTGCAGCAAGAGACTGGAGTTATGGGTGCAGTGGAGACGCGCGCTCCAGAGTCGCCACTGGTCTGAAAAGAGAGTGAGAGAGACGAGCGAGAGTGAACAAAAAGCAGGAGAAACGAGGCGCAAGAGACGCCAGTGACACGCTCTGTGGAAATGCCCGCACAACGGTTGCACCGGGCCTTCCACTAGCCAGGAACACAAAACTTTGTGTCTAGTGGGCGGCCAAAGGCTCACTGAGAGCGAGTCGCCACCGTCCAGGGCCCTGTCCTTGCAGCACCAACGCGCCCCCCGGCCAATGAGCTCCCCGCCTCGCAGGCCGCCCAACGTTGCGCTCCTGCAGCGCGCCTCCACCGAGCCCCCTGGATTAGCGTCCGAACGGACGCATCTGAATAGTCTGAGTAGCGTTGTTTAATTTCCCAGGGCAGCAACTCACCTGCCAGGTAGGATGTCGTCTGGACGTCGGCCGGGGGGTGTGGGAGATGAGAGAGATGAAGGCGTCCGGGGTGTGCTGAGCATGGAAGAAGACTGGAGCAGTCTTTCTGCAGTCTTTCAATCTTCTTTGTGCAGGAGAAAAAGAGAGCAGCGGAAAAGGGAAATGTGGGCTTGGAAAAGGGGGTGTGGGCCTTGTTTTCCCACCACGATGACCATCGACCAGGAAAAGAAGGCAAGCAGGCATGCTCGCAACAAGCCAGACAGGATGTGCGATGGGCGTGAGGAAAGAAAGTGGTCCCCTCTCTCAAAGTTGGACGAGGATGAGGATTTGAGTGGAAACTCTCTCTGCTCGTCGAGCTATTTAACACTCGCTCGTCCGGCTCCTCTGTCTCGATTCTTCTTTCTCTTTTCTCTTCTTTTTTCTTCAGCCCAACAAGACAACTCACTTTGCATCTACTGCTCAACTTTGACTTCGGTCGTCCACTCTTTAAACCACAATCATTTAGCTTTTTAGCTTCAGTCACTCGTTTTTCAAACACCCCACCCCCTTACCACCACCATTCCCACCCTTTAGGTTCTACCCTATCCCTTCAAATCAGTCAAAATGCGTTTCGCCGCTGCTGCCCTTTTCTTTGCCGGTGCCGTCATGGCCGGCACCGAGGTTGCTGAGAGCACCGTCTACAGCACCGAGTACCTGACCATCACGTCGTGCGCTCCCGAGGTCACCGACTGCCCTGCCCGCACCACCACCAAGGTCCACCCCCTGACGACCTCGACTGTCCTGTCGACGACCGTCCACACCATCACCTCGTGCGCCCCTGAGGTCACCAACTGCCCGGCCCGCTCGACCGTCTACTCGACCGAGGTCATTGCCGTCTCGACCACTGTCTGCCCCGTCACCCAGTCCCAGGGCGGCCACGGCGGCTACCACAACAGCACCGTCACCACCAAGACCTGGGGCCACGGTGGCAACGGTGGTAACGGCGGCAACGGTGGCAACACCGTTGTTGTCCCCACCACCCCGGCTGCCTGCCCTACCTACTCCGTCAAGACCATCTCGACCTCGGTCACCACCGTCATCCCCACCGTCATCTACGAGACCGTTGCCGTCCCCTGCCCCACCACCCCCGGCGGTGGCTCCACTGGCACCAACACTGGGTGAGTACTCTTCCAGTCTCTTGAGTATTAAACTTGTTACTAACACATCTCAGCTCGTGGTCTCCCCCGACCACCGTCGTCACTGCCGGTGCCGGCAACGTCGCCTTCTCGGGCGTCCTGGCCGCTGCTGCTGGTCTTGCTGCCATTGTCCTGGCATAAAGGCCCAGCTGATGTCTTTTCCATCAACTTTTGACTTCTCTTTTGTCTCTTTTCTTTAGAAAAGCCTGGAAGGCTATGGCATTTATGAACGTACCGTACCATATGGGGCTTCTTTCCGGCGATGTTGTCTTTTTTTAACGGCCTGGTGAAGTGTTTCTTGGATCCGGCTTCTCTCTGGAGATCTGAAGAAAAGGCATGGATCTTGGGTTTGTTTACCTTAATCTTCTAATTGTATTTTTTGGGTTTCCAGATTCTCTTGCCTTTTGTTTAGAACGGGAGAGTTTGGATTCTCTTTTTTTAAAACCCCCTTTTTTTCCCTTGAATGATTTTTTTGATACTCAAGCGTTTGTTACTTGTGAATTGAATTGTTCTTTTTTTGACTGCTTTCCTGCGCTGTTAATTTGCACATCTCTTTTTCCTTTCTCTGTCTCTCTTTTTCCAAACAAACAAACCAAGTGGCAAATACAAACAAAAACGAGAACACCGCCAAGCATCGATCAACTGGTTGTCAGTTCACTTTTTCGACTCTTCAATCTTGTCTCTCCTTTCTCCTCTTTTCTTTTTCTCCTTTCTGCTTTCTGCTTTCTTTCTCTGTCCATCTCCTCCGTCGGTGCATCGTATTCCAAAGGCGCAATTACCGACAATAGCGCTGGTCGACCATTGAAAAGTCTAATACGCCAAAATAGGAAAATGCGGGAAAACAGACACACAACCGTCGTCCAAACAAATACACAGCACACAGTACGGAGAGAACAGAGCAACAAGTACCCAGACCCTGGTCCATGTCTCCATTCGGTAACCCACATCTCATTTCCCCAGCGTCGTACTGACCTGCATGGATGAGACGCCACTAAACCGCATTTCTCCAGCGAGCCTTTTTGCCTGTCGACTTGTGAGAAAGTATCTTTCCGGCAAAATTACTATGAGGGATACCTGCGCCCACCACTGCGTTTTGCGAAATTGCACTGGGGCTCAGCACAGCCTCCACGCCAAACTTGGCTTAGCCAGGAACCATCCCGGTTCGCGGTCTCCACTCTCCTCTTCTTGTCGTCTCTCTTTTTCTCTCTTGTGGTCGCTGTTACATTGTGCGGTCTTCTGGACGTTTCCTGTGGAAGCGCCTGTGGTGCAGAGTCATGCCTTTCGCAAAGAGGTATCTTCTCTCTAAAATTATGTGCAAGTGTACTTATCGGACCATTTGGCGGCTCAACCGCCTGGCCGCTCTCTTTTTCTCTCGTTTTGTTTTGTCACAAAGAGATGGCCGAGGTGACCCTCCACGGGTGATGATCTTCACCAGTGATCAGAGGATGGTGAGACTTTTGGCCGATGAAGATCTCAATGACCTTGTTTGGTCGAAATGCGGCACAAAACATGACACTGGCAGACTGGCAAAAGAAACGACAGGGAGAGCGTGTCCTGCAAAATCTCGGCCTTTCTGCTCGTTTCAAACCTTTTCAAAAGGATTTACCAGGTTTTTTTTTTACTGTTGACAGTATGTCCCAATGTCGGCGACAGTGAGATGGACAAGAAAGACGAAACAATGTCATCTCGGGGCATCTCATCATCTCATGTCATCTCGCATATCCAGAGCGCATCGGAGTACATTGAGGACCAGAGGCAACCGCATGTGCATAGCCTGTGACTTGTTGTTCTTATGCAGTGACGTCCAGGTGTCCAATCCTATTCCTTGAATGTCTTTTGTTCCTGCATCTTGGCGTGGCACAGAGGGCGCGTTTCTATCACGACCCGAGAGAGCATCTCCCGGCCAGACTGCCCCGTTTTATCCCAGGAGTGTTTCAAGGCGACAACTTTGTCTTTGATGTCTTTGTCGACAATTTATCTCGTGCCACAGGAAGCCAGGCACACATCTTCCAAGGCCTGCATGGTGATACCTTCTACGCCATGGGCATTCCCATAGGAATACATGTGCGAGGACGTCGTACCCTGTATCTTGTTGACGCCTTCTTCCTATTGCGGGACTCGCTTTGTGCACTGTTTTCTCAAGGATAAACCCAATAAACCTCGTCATACCGTGCTTGGGGCCCAGGGCCGAGACGTGCAAGACGACTCCCCTTTGCTGCACGCACTTTAACATGTCGTCGAAAATAGATTTGTAAACACCCGAATAGGAAACACAGCAAGTACGGGACTACAAGAAGAGTCCACCGCCGGGGGCCGAGAGGATCGGGAAGAGGATGGGAGGCGTCCTTCGTTCCAGCTGAATAGAACCATCAAAAGGCCGGCTTTCCGATCGATACGGGGCTTTTGTGTCCGTCAGACATATCGCAACATTCCACTTTGGTCTGGTCTTGCCTTGGTTTTCAAACGAGTTTCTGGGATCTTGTGACGCGATTTGTTTATTTTACACTGCACTTTGCTCGGTGGTATGGAAGGATGAATCGTGCACGGTAAAGATGGATGGATGAACGAGATCTGGGACCGGCAGTTGCAAGAGGAGGCGCGATAAGAGAGAAACACGTACATTTTTTGGCAGTCTGGACTGGGTACCAGCTGCGTAGACTCTTTACGAATGCATTCTTGCGCCAACAATCCATCCAAGATGTCACGCCCAAAAGCTTGATCAGGATCCCATCGGGACTACGAATCGCAAAATATGGACAGCGCGTATTTTTCCATTGTATTCTCCAGACCTTCTCCTCGCAAAGAATAATGTTGTCTGCCCGTCCATTCCTCGGAGTTGGTGGTGGGTGGCGGTGGGTTAGGTGAGGAATGCGCGTTAGGATCGCGACTTTTTGGTGTATGCAAACAAAAGACGCGACTGCGAGAAGAACCGCTGCCGTCGCTCAACAACAACGTTTTGTTTGTAATTTCTATATGTAAAGTAAATATAAAATTTATATGCATTTTATGGTTGTCTTTTTGTAGACATACGAATTTATTTGGATTTGTTCGTGGTGGCGAAATTGATTTCTTTAATATTTTGCGATTTAATTCAAAACCCACTACACTTTTTATGTGATTTCGTTGAAATAAAGAGAGAAAACAACAAAACAGCAAGAACAAAGCGAAAATGGCACAGAATACCACAAAAACCCAAAGAAATACACACCAAGTAGAATATAAACGATAACAATAAAAAAGAGACCAGAAAACCGATATGTTGAGCCACAGCTGGAGATATCCTAAAATCGGGTTCATCCCTTGGAACCTCAGCCTTACGACAACATCATCACGACAATGACGTAATTATTCACCAACGAGCTGAACCGAAAGACATCCATCTGACAGACCATCCTGTGTTCCTTGGCATCCGTTTATTTTCCTTGCTTTTTTTTGGTTGTTGAAACTGCCATTTGTCTCTCCCAGAAAGCCGGGCAACGGACCGGAATTCGATCGCGAAAGAGGTTTTTTGAAACTGGCCTCATTCTCCGGCAGCCACAAGGAACGCACCGTTAAACAGGTTGAAAAGCCAGTATTTTCTCCCCAGTCAGACAGTCAGGGTCTGATACAGCTGTAAAGTCCACCCGTACTCCAGACGAAACTTGGCAACGCCCGATTCTGCGGTTGTGAACTTGCTTTTGCCATATTGCATTTCTGACATGCCTGTCAGGTCACGTTTGTGTCCAGTGCTAAATATACACCGGCCGCGAGCCGAGAAATAGTGATTCCATGCTCGACGATGACTCGGAATGCTGGCGGAAGTGAAAACACCGACAGGCTGGTCGAAGCAGGGTCCTGGCCTGATTTTCAAGACCGTCAACTTGCTTTTGCAACATTTTTGAAGCCTGTGTAGATAGGAGAGTGTTCAGCAGTAAATGGCCATATTTTTGTTGGCGTGCCGGTGTACATTGCGATTCCGGTCCGACGAATATGTCATATCAAAATCGGCTGTATTGTCCGTCTGCAAGGGAGACTACCGGATTTCAGGGATGCAATACGGCGCCTCCCGGCCTCGGATCTCCCTTGCTCGATGCCCCTCGGGTGGCTGAAATCAAGGGATGCTGTCGGCGGCAAACGGCTCGTGGCGGGTCAGTCAAAGGTTAAAAAGTCGTTTCTGCATTCACCCATTGGCAGTTTGTTTCTTTGTCGTGTGGGTTCTTATTTGGAAACGGCACATGGTCTTCCGCTTTTGCGAGGACGGCTTCTCGACAAGACAAGCAAATGCACGGCAGCAACACAACGTGTCTTTCATCACAGATGGCAGACTTTGACAAAATAAATGGTCGAAATACCCATGCGCTCATCTCATTTTAATTTCCATCTCTCAGTATTTTTTTCTTGACAGGTTCCATGCACTGTATTGTTACCTCGACGGAGCAATGATTGATGATGTCGTTGATGATGCATATGCGAGGACCCCGAATTGTGTCTAATTGTGTCTAATTGTGTCTAATTGTGTATAAATTTCTCTGATATTCTCGCCTATGTCGACGCCCATATATTGCGGCTTGCGTACCGGCTATTAAATCAATTAATTTTCTATTATTTTGACAGGCTGACAGAGTATCCTCCCATTCATCGCAGAGATAATAGATTGCCCGCACGATCGACTGCATCATGCGCTGCGTTGTGCCTGCGTCAAATCTCCCCGAAAAGAGATATTGTCATCCATCCCTTCTGCATGCTCTCATGCAGGAACAGAAAAAAGAAGACGAAAAAAAAGAAACGGCAAACGCGGTCAGTATGTCCCCATGCTCCTTGCCACTTCTCATCCTTCTTTCAATCCTCATTGCCTGGTCGAGGAAGACGTGGGAACGGGCAGTAGCAAAAGGGTCGATAACCGGCTAAAATAAAGGCATATACATCTCATCCCCTCCTCTGCTTGGCCTCGCTAGATTTTTTATTTTTATTTCTATTTTATTTTACGATATGATTTAATTGTGTGCTTGGCAATCTATCGTCCATCCCCTCTTCTTTTGGGACTTTCCTGTACAGTCTTGCACAACCGTCCCGATGTGGTCTTTTCATGACCACATTGTTCAAGCACAAGTTGAGAGACGATATGGGGTATTGGGTAATGGTTCGAATCAGCCGCGTGGAGCCCAATATGTGCTATATGTGCTATATGTTCCTGATATGTCCTGATATGTGGTGATATGGCAGAATATATTGACAGAGAAAAGGGTAAGGGAACAAAAGAGGAGGAGGATGGGCAGGACAAGAGTCAACGTCAACGTGTAAAAGGAGGATGAACCCGTGGCCACCTGTGTAGTTGTGAAAACAGTCGACATCTTCGTCTTTTCATCCTTCAAGCATCACGAACCACGAAATTCTCGAGAAACGACACTTGAAAGACCGCTCGGGGCCGCTATGGTTGCCCTGGCCGCCGAGATCCTCGCCGCCGGCATCAAGCCTCTACTCCCACCCTCCTTTGCGATTCGACGAGAGGGTTTCACTGAAAAGAAGGAACGAAGAAAGAAATAAGATCAATATAAAATCAGGGGAACGAAACCAAAATACGACCCTACAACTCTCACCAAAATGATACCATTCACCTCACATCTCGGGCTGGCCCTGTTGGCCTTGGCCACCACCGGCGTCGCAGCGGCACAGGACGACCAACATGTGCAGAAGCAGCCATTTATACCAGACGAACCACTTCTTTTGGCACCGTTGCCACCACCATCACCACAGCCGGCATCCCACAACCGGCGACAGGACCCGTTTGCCGCCACGATTACGTCCGTTTCGACAAGCGTCTCGGTCAGCATCAGCGTCTACACGTCCACGTCCACCGAGACGTCCACCTCGACATCGACGGCCGTCTCGACGTCGACCACAACAGCCACAGACTCGACCCGCGTCCTGCCTATTTTCTACCTCGACGAACGCGCCTTTGAGGGTCTGCCCTATACGGTCTTGCACCGCGTCTGCGGCAGTGTGGCCGGCGTCGATGCCGATGGCGGCGCCACGACCTATGTCATCACGACGACGCGCATTGATCTTGTGGCGACGATCAACGGCACGGCGACGTCCGAGGGCACAGAAGCGCCGACGGCCATGAACGACGTGTCGCCAACTTCGTTGCTGACAACAACAACAACCACGTCCCACCGCTCCCGCATCTCGCCCACGGCCAGCATCATCACTGCCGCCAGCTCCTGGACCAACAACGCCACCGGCCCGCCCTCCACCATCACCCAGGGCCCCTCGACGTTCGTCTTTACCGGCACCCGCTCCGGCGACCCGAGCCGCACCGTCGTCAACCAGTGCCGGCTCAGCGGCACCACCTCGGCGCGCTGCAACCTGACACACGTCGGCCCCATCTGGTACACCGCCGACGCCAACTGGAACGGCACGTACTCGACGTACAACTATACGTGGACGAGCGGCGACCGCTACGGCTTTGCGCCGTGCACTGTGACGGCGGGCGTGAGCTTGCTGGGGCCGCCGACGGCCGTCGTGGCGGCGCCGTCGTCGACGAATGGGGTCGGTGGAGGTGTTGGCGGAGGAGTCCACAACAGAGCCCCCCCAACAATGTCTGCCTTGGTATCCTTCTTGTTGTCGCCAGAACTGCGTAATGTTGTGTGGCCTCTGTTTGCCATGCTCGGTTGTCTTGCCGGACTGTTTACCCTTGCATGAGTGGAAAGGAAAGACACAAAGAAAAAAGAAAAAGGACTGGAAGAGCGTGAAAAGAAAGCTGTACAGGATATCTTAATTTATGGAATCAAAAAGAAAGAGACAAGAAAAACAAAAGCTGAAATACAATGTCGATACCGTAGAATGCAAAGTTCCGGATAGCCATATGCAGTCATATGTAGTTATATGCACCTTGTAGCCATATGCACCACTTCCCAAACGCCGTGGCCCTCAAAAGTCATAGGGCTGCTCATAAAACAAATGCAACATGCTGTCCACCACTAATCGTCTGCCTCGGTCTCCTCCACGATGGGCACGTCGTCCTCGTCGTCAAAGTCGACATCCTCACGGGTATCGTCGTAGCCGTCCTGGAGCACGGCCTGCACGACGCCGCCAAGCCCACCACCGCCGCCGCCGCCCAAAAAGGCAATGTCCTCGTCCGAGTCGGACGAGTAGTTGTTCTCGTCGGACGTCGCCGTCGTGCTGCCGAGTCCGCCGCCGCTAATGCCAGTGCTGCTTCCTCCCAGACCCAGCCCCACGCCCGACGACGCAATGGTACGGCGGCGCCGGCGCTGGCGTGCGCGGCCGCTCAGATTGCTGTCGTCGTCGCTCATCAGCGAGTCGAGACTGCTGCTGATCGCGTGTCCGGGTCCACCGAGGCCGCTCAGACGGAGACTGCCGCGGCCGCGTTCACCCCCAGGCGTGGACCCGCTGGCCGTCGCGTTCGGGTTCCTTGCAGTTGTCGCCCCCGCTACGGCCTGTCTTGTCTCGAGCCGGCCCCGCTCAATCAGCCGCTCGATCCGCAGCCGGTTCGACACAAACTTGAGCGGCGGGAACGCCGACTGCCGGCCCTCGTGCAGCATCCGTGCCAGCCGCGGCGGGTCCGGGTCCGACAGCAGGCGCACAAAGTCCGACGGGATCGACTTGGGCCAGATCGTGATCGTGCCGCTAAACGGCTGCAGCCACAGCTCCGACCAGTCCTGGCCCATCAGCCGCGGCAGCAGCTCCAGGTTGCGCAGCAGCTTGAGCCACTTGCGCAGGTCTTGTTTCAAATACTCTTCAAACGCCGAGCCCAAGTACCCGCCGCGCCAGCCGCGGCCCTTGCGGTGCGTCACGGGCTGGCCCACGGAGCCGCGGCTGCTGAAAAAGAAGAGGTTGACGTGCGGGTTGACCTGGCTGACAATGGTAAAGTTGACGTTGAAGTGCAGGTTCAGCGCCTTGATGGGAATGTCCGTGCGCAGACTGCCGTCCTTCCACTTGTGGCCAAACGAGTACGGCACAAGCCGGCCGCCGGGCGTCTTCATCATGAGAACCACGGGGTTCAGAATGCCAGGGACGGCCGCCGACGCAAGCACCGCCGACCAAATGACACAGTCGGGCGCTGTGCGGTAGTTGCACAGAATCGTGGGCGAGTGCGGGTCGGCCGGCACGCACGTAATGTTGAGGATGCGGCCCGTACGCTCATACGCTTCGCGGAACGTCATCGACCCGTGCGACCACCACGCACACTGCCGTGCCCAGTCCACCGAGTCGAACCGCGCGCCCGTCCTCCACCAGCGCCGGAACCAAACAGACAGCGGCTCGCTGCACGCGTTAATCTTGCCGGCCAGCGCGGGCACTAGGAGCTGCCGCAGCTCGTCGTTCGTCCGAGTTGCGACAAGAGCGGCCACCAACGCGCCGCCGCTTGTGCCCGTCACAACGTTGGGAAGCAAGTCCTCGTCGAGGAGGGCCCGCACCACGCCAAAGTGGTAGTAGGCAAACGACGCGCCGCCCGATAGGCAGAGCGCTGTACGGCCGTAGTTGGCGTAGAGGCGTTTGAACATGGCCTTCTTCTCCGTGGCGTCGAGCTGGTTCGTCTGGATCAAGAACTCGAGGCTCCGCTCCACCTCGTCCACAAAGCTTTGGACCAGGTTCTTGGTTCCATAGTACGTCCGGCTGTATAAGTGGCGGTTCTCTATTCCGGCAAAGTTGTTCTTGACGCACGCTTCCACGAGCGCCTTGAGGTCGCCCACGCTGTTCTTTTTGTCGCCAGAGGCAGGAGTCTTGCCGTCTGTCGCCGATTTCTTGTCTGCCTCCGCAGCCTCAGCACGCGTCCGGCACTTGCGCAGCTGGTCGGCTACGCGGCGCACCGTGCGGAAATCGTAAAACGCAAACTCGTTCTCCTCCTTCCACCGGTCGTTTCCAAGATGTGTGTCGAGTGCGTTGGCGGCGGTCACCCAGTCGGCGTAGTTGTCCGTCGCGCGCATTTTGTGGCGTAGACGCTCGCGGCGGCCGCGCCAGGTGACAAGCTGCTCGTACATGGCAATGTACATGCGTGTCAAGAGGTAGGCAATGGACAGCCCGATGATCCAGCCAAACACGCCGATCAGGAAGGGCCACTTGAGGAGGCCGTACAGATAGCCCTCACGCGTTTCGTCGCGCGTGCGGCGTCCTAGGGACGATGTAGCGCCCTGCCTGTCCCGCTTGCGGGCACGCTTGCCTGCAGCTGACGATGCGGCGGCCGCCCGGCGTCGCTGCTGCTCTTGACGGCGCGATCGTTTGCTGGAGCCGCTGTTGTTGCCCTGTTGTTGTGAGGTAGCCGTCGGTGGCGTCTTCTTCCACGTTAAAAACGACGGAAGCCAGGCGGATGACGCCGAGAAGAAGGGTGCACTGCGGCGACGTCCTCCCGCACCCGAGGCAGCCGCACTGCTCTCGGCCACCTCGACCTTTTCGTTCACGGGGGCCCAGTCGTTCTTGGCTGTGATAAAAAAGGACGAGTCGCCGCCGTTGGCGCTAGCACTGCCGGCGCCGTCTGTATTGCTGACAATCGAGTTTCGTTTCGAGAGTGAGGCTGGTGTGGCGCCGCCCGCACTCAGCAGAGAGTTGCCGTCGTCTCCCCCCGCCGAAACCGTTGCTACCGGTGACTGAAGCGGGTCGGGTGCAGCAAGAGCTTGGACAAAGGCGTCAAGATCTTCTTGGGAGATGAAGTCGGTATCGTAGTCGGGGAGCTGTGTCATGTCGTTCAGCGTGTCGGTCGGGAAGCCGTAGAGGGAGGGCCCGCCGCCCGCTGGGCCGCCCCTGCTCTTCTCCGCCATTTTGATCGTTTGTATGTGAGAGAAAGAAGTGGTGTCGAGTGAGAATGTTGTTGTTTACAAAGGACGTTGTCCGAGCGTAGAGGCCCACGAGGTCATCGTTTTCGAGTTCGTAGTCGTTGTGGCGGTGTCGGTGTGTCGCTTTGTCTCGAGAGTGCCTTTTCTGATTCAGCGTGCTGTATTCACGCTTGGAGTTGACGAAATGGTCGTTGTTGTATCGGGGAGATGGTGGAAACAGAGTTTTGTGTATTGAACAATCGAGGAGAGGGAAAGTGTGAGGGTAAGGTTGTCCGAGGATGATGTTAGCTTTTGGGTCGTTCCTTCCCTCATGCAAATGACGTCGGCGATAAAATGGTTGGGGGAAAGTGGACTGGAACACTGAGCGAGACAGGACAGCTGGCGGCGGAAAGTGGGCCCTTTCCTCTTTAGGAGTCCCTAGTGGCGTTGTTTTGCTTTTGACAGGAGGCATGTGCAAGAACCATCTGGTGACTTTGTCGAGGCTGTTCATCTGTGCAGCATGGTATCGTGACTTTTGAATCACCTCAAAACAATATTTATAGTTTTATTTATTCGTGATAATATCCTCATCACTACAAAGAAGATCGTGAAACGAGCCGCGGTAATTGCGGTACATAATATGTTGAGATGATGGTATAATCACGTGATGAGAATAGCTTCGCCTGTGGGCTCCCTTTCATAATGTTTTACTTCTTACGGAGTGTGACATGGCTGATGCAATCGCGAACTTGTCATCGTTTCTACCAGTGTTAAAATAAACTATTACTACTTTTCAACGACGTATTACTATGCTCTCTGTAAGATATCCTGTCATGCAAACTATCTGGCTTATTCACCCATGTCATCGGTTTAGTTGCAAGTCATGTAAGCACAGTCACGTGACCACTTACACGAGATTTCAACAGATGTACCTAAGTTTTGAGACCAAGCTTTCCATCTATTTCTAATCTGCTCTTCTTACAGAGGGCAGTTGTCGATATTTGCGCTCCACTTCTTCTGGACATACGGCAGGAGGTAGTCCTGCGAGGTGAAGTTCTCGGAGATGTAGGGCGAGACGTCGGCGGTCGAGTACGACGAGCCGAGGTACGACAGGATATAAGATTGGATACTACTTTGTTAGGATAAGTGAAACAAGATTGATTTGGGGATGTTGTAGACCTACAAATCAACAAAAACGACATCGACCTTGTCGGGGTTGCGGCACTTGGGGTAGCCGCCGGTGGCCATGTAGTAGAGGGGGATGGAGTAGCTGGGGATTTCCGAGTGCTCGGTGTCGTCGCCGTCCGTGCCGAAATCGTCGGTAGTGGTGTAGCCAGCCGTCTCCTGGACCTGGCGTCTACCGATGCCGAGCGGGGAGCTATCAGGGTCCTCCGAACCAGAGGCAGCACGGCGGGCGAGGCCGACCTCGGGGTCGACACAGGCGCCGCGGCCAAACAGCTCGTCCGAGCTGACCGACGAGAGGCTACGCTTGTCGGCGCCGCCGCTGTTGAGCTTGTGTAGCAGGTCGGCGGCGTCGGCATAGGGCACGTCAGGCACATACTTGAAGATGTTGCGGAAGGGCGAGACGATAAAGTTGTCATCGTACGTAAAGGGGCCTTTGTGCATGTCAAACCGGATACCGCCCGTGTTGGAAAAGATCATGCGGGCCTTGTTGGCTCTCTCCGGATTGACGACGATCTCGCTGGCGGCGTCGGTCATGACCGTGAAAATATTGGTGGGGTCGCCAAAGGGCACGCAGGTCTGGCAGTAAAAGGCGGGGACACACCCATAGACCTCGCCCAAACGCTGTTGCGTGCGGATGGCGGCAACCTCGTTGGTGGCGTTGAGGCCGGCGGCGGTGTCAAAGGCGGCGGCAGCGGCGGCAGCACTGCCATCACCGACAGTGTGGTACTGGAAGGTGTAGCGGTTCCAGTCGAGGTAGCGGCGGGAGTAGACAAAGGGCGAGGTTGTCTCAGTTTTATTGGAGGAAGCAGCGATCGCCTTGCGCGTCGGGTTGGGCACGCCTTCGGGGTTGGCACCGCCAGTACGGCCGCTGTTGGTCTCGTTGAAGCCGCTCATGGAGAGCCAGCCGACAGTCTCGCAATAGCGGCCGCTCTCGAGAGCCGTGCTGAACTCGTCGACGACGGCAAAGTCGCGAATGTGGCTGTGGCCGCCAAAGATCTGGATGGGCGTGGTCGTGTGGATGGCGCGGATGGCGTTGTGGACGACCTGAAACGTGCTGCCGCCGGTGGACGGGCGGGCGATGTTGTGGCCGATGAGGAGGAAGA
The DNA here is from genome assembly GCA_021396245.1 of Sporothrix humicola. Classification (NCBI taxonomy): domain Eukaryota; kingdom Fungi; phylum Ascomycota; class Sordariomycetes; order Ophiostomatales; family Ophiostomataceae; genus Sporothrix; species Sporothrix humicola. The sequence goes on from WNYE01000012.1 coordinate 414,532, forward strand.
GGTCGACGGGCTCGCTGGTGTTGATGGCATCGATGAACCAGCTCTGCTTGACCATCTCAGTGGCTGGGAGGACCTTGGAGACGTTGGTGTTGCCGGTAAAGTCGAAGAGGACACCAAAGGCCATGATGCGGAGGCCGTTGTCCGTCGTAAAGTAGCGGTGCGTCTTGCCGACGTACTCCCACTCCTGGGTGTCTGGGTTGATGATCTGGACGTTGGAGGTGAGGTACTTCTCGCCCCAGAACGAGCTGAAGTCGTTGAAAGTGTGGTAGGCGACGTCGGCGAGGTAGAGCTCGTGGTTGCCGATGGTCAGCAGATCGTAGGCCTCAAGCTCGCTGAAGACCTTGTCAGACAAGAGGCCGTCGGGCGACGTCGTGTCGGAGAGGCCCGTTCCATCGTGAAGGTCGCCTGGAAATGGTCAGTACTTGTTATACATGGAAATGGACTGCTTCGTCTCTCTCACTCTCGCTCCGTTTTCCTCTTCGATTTTGTTCTCTTCACTTCACTCTCTGCTCGCCAGAGACTGACCGGTATCGACAAGAAGCAGGTCGACGCCCATGCTCTTGGCCTGCTGCTTCATGTGCGCCGTGAAGGAGATAAAGTCACCAAAGTCGGCGCCATCTATATCGTTAGTGATGATACTGGAGTGTGTCTTCAACAATGTTGGCTGGGATGACCTACAGTTTGCCTCCTTCAAGTGGCCCTCGAGCCAGCCGTGAGTGTCGGTCTGCAGGCAAAGTCAGATGAGCGATCAAAATAAAACGACGATGGCATGTAGACGACGAAAACTCACCGTATGAAGAACATTGAGCTGGCCCCATTCGAGAGGCCGAGTCGGGCCATAGGTCGCCTCCGGAGCGCCGGGCTGGATGCGCTTTGCGTGCCGGACGTGCTCGACGCGGTTGATGGGGCCGTAGCAGCTGCCGCAGGCGGCGGCGGCGGACAAGAACACGGACAGCGCCGTTGCGCTGGCAGTGAATCCCTTCATTGTGGGCTAAGATAAGGTGGTTGAAAAAAGAGAAGAGAAAAGAAGATCTTTTTGCAGGCACTGAATACGGTCGAGTCTCGACTCCTGCCTTGTCTTACTCTACGTCGCACGGGAAGGTGCAATGGGCATACTGCTTTAAAGAGAGATCGGCAAGACGAGAGGACTCGCAAGGAAGGAGCAATCGGGATGCCCACGTTCCTGTTTCCTCCTCTCTACTATGCACGCGAGGCACCCCCCTTCTCTGCCGTTGTATTCCCAGACCTCCATCATGGTCTTCCCGGTGTTCCCTGGGTGGATAGTTCCTTCCCGATTCAAGAAAAGATTCGCTCTTTCGCCATCGCGATTGTGCAAGAGTGTGCTCCGTAAAAGTTCGCGATGTAGGAAGTCACGGAAAGTGCTACAAAATAAAATGGGGAAGGAGACAACAGTACTTACAAAAAGTCTCGGCGCTGGTCCGTCGTTTGGTTTGTTGAAATCATTATGAGTGGTTGCACCCCGGTTAAATGGTGTTGAGTGGTGTCGAGTGGTGCTAATCGTAAAAAAAGGTGAACACGTGCGAGCCTTGTCGACGATTGTTGGATTTCTGGCGATCCTGACCCATGTTAATCCATGTTCTGGATAAGATGAACTCAGCCTTGGCAAAAAATAAGATCAAATAAGATTGAGGAAACGAGATCCAGAGTGGAAGGTAGAAAGACAAGTAAAGGCAAGTTAAAAGAAATTGAACAAAAAAAAGTGCTCTGTGCAGCGGGAAGCACATGCTCTTGTAGGAAGGATTTACACACCGATCGACCAATACGGAAACCCTCCTTTTTTACCTTTTAGGTTTGTCAACTTTATCAACACGGCACTCGGGGAAACCTTGAATTGACGTCGGAATTCCGGGGACGTGCTCGCTCCGGACATGCAGAGTAATTATGCATGCATTCGCTGTGCTATGCTATCAGATGAACGTGCTTGAAGATGCACAAGCAGATGCAGACCAAAATCGGCTGGATGACAAAACGACAGAAAGACAAAATACAAACTCCAAATATGCAAGTCATAACACATGAGTCCAAACAAATCCATTTCCTTCCCTTCGACTCCCCCTACTTTACACTCACCAAGACACGCACTTCTCCGTCCAACAACACGTCGTTGGACACACGACCCACTGCGCGGTCCCAGCCGACATCGCTATATACTCGCTCGAGGCCGTGCGTGGTCATGATGGAGACGTTGTCAATGTTGCGGGCCCGGTCCTGGCGGGCGCAGGATTCCATGACGCACGAGTAGCCGGCTCTGGCGATGAAGCCCTCGTGGGGAAGAGAGATCTGCGGGACGAGGCGCTGCTTTGTGCGGCTGTCGATGATGTTGATGTGGTACTGGATGATGGCGTTGGGTGGCGGGCGTTTGGTAGGACCGAGATCGTTTGTCGAGACAGGAGGAGGAGTGGGAGTGTGAGTGGGCGACGGTACTGAAATAGGCGGTGGCGAGGCTGTCTGAGACTTTTCGCTCGCAGAAAGCAAGGCATCGCGAAGGACTCTTGGCGAGCTGTAAGCAAAATTGATGGGTGGCCGGGGTGGCGGCGGGACTGGCGCAATAGCAACATCGGGCCGTGGTTTTGGCGGATTGCGTTTGCGTTTCCTTGGCGCCGCCTTCTTTGGCTCCTTTGGCTTCTCGGTCTCTGAAGATTCCTTGGGCTCTTCAGAGCGTACTTGGGTCTCTTTCTCTCTCAACGGTTCCGGCGTTTTCAGCTCAGATTCAGCCGGTGAGAGTGGCTCGGGAGATTTCGATGCATTTGCAGACTGCGGCGAGTGTGCCGACGGAGAGTAGCCCGTGGTCGATCCGGGAGATGGGGAGCCTGAATTTAGTTTCTTGTTGTACCGATTGCGTGTGCTCTTGTTGCGCAGCAACTTGTAGAGCAGCTGGATAAACAGGAGGCAGAGCGTTGTCGAATCATCTGGCCAGACGTGCATACTCTTGGGCTCGAGCGCCGTGTCGCGGCCAAACCAGCGCCGACCGACGCCGGGGCGGCCATCGTCGCCGTCTTTGAGCAGGGCGAGCGAGCTGAGAATCAGGTTGAGCTTCAAACCACGTAGGGCCATCGGGTCGGACGAGCCGCTCAAGTGGACGGCATGCGCTGGATTGGCGAGGTGGCGATTGCAGTTGTCGACTATGTAGCGGCCGGCGTCAATGTCGAGGCCGAGAAGTTCCTGGATCCCGCGGAGCGAGAGTTTGGAGTCTAAACGTTAGCAGTGGTTCAACATGGTACATAATAGGATGGATCTTGGACTTACGAAGCTGGACGTGGGGCAGCAGCTCTTCGACGTTAAAGTGGCCGAGATCGATGCGCTGAGGCGGCGGGTCTTGCGGGCAACGTGGCCGGAGCTCGAGATAATGCGGGATCGACGTCGGTCGTGGTGGTGCTAGAGTTGGTGGTGGTGGCACAGACGGTGACAGCGAAACAAACCCTTGAACCTGCCTCGCGGACAGAATGACGACGTCGTCGTTTTCATCAACAACGATGGGTGCTGACCCTCGACCTTCTTGATCGTCTCGGGTGCCTAGTCCTGTTGCGTGAGAGGATGTGTCAATGCCTGGACGTGCATGTTGAGAAGTTTGCCCGCGGATATCAGCAGCATCTGATGCGGGCAAGACTGTGTTTGTGTTTGGTTTTGTGTTTGTGACCGGGACAAGTCTGGACAGAACGAGCGCCTCCAGTGTTTCTGCTTCTTTCTCTGCTGCTGCCTTTTCATTTTCCTTTTCCTGCTGCGCCATCCAAGTCTCGACCGCCTGCCCAATATCGAAGACGCCATCAAGATCAATGTCAAGAGGCATGTCAAAATCGAGCGAGAAGTCAAGACCGGAGCCAAGCGACAGCAGTCCACTCTCCCCGTTCTGTCCGTTCTGTCCTTGTATGTCTTGTCCTTGCTCTTTCTCCTGCTCCTGCTCTTGCTGTTGATGTATGTGCTGGTGGAGAGTACTAACGTCACATATCTGCTCAATGCGGCCGGTCGGCGGAAGCACGAGCTCTGAAACCGGCAGAGTCAGCGGGAACGCGAAAGGGGATGCGGCTGGCTGGTGCTGCTCTTCTTGAAGTGGTGGCTCATCATCGAGCCCGCCAAACAGACTGTCCATGTCGGCGTCACTGGCGGTGCCGCTGGCGTTGCCGCTGCCGCTGACATCAAGAGAAGTCTGCTTGTCGAGGCCCGTGTCAAAGACGCCACTGTCAAAGAAGAGACGGTTAATCTCGGCGTCAACGTCAAAGTCGGCCTTGCCTTGAGGGTTGATGTTCACCTCAACACCTTCCATATCGCACCCCGACCCGTCAAAAAGGGACTTGCTTTCGTGCGTTCCGCCCTGCTCGTTGCCGTCTGTTTCTGATCGAGGTTGAAGGCCACTGACGGCCAGATCGTGGAGGCGGACGTCCATATCGAGTTGTGTGAAAAAGAGGTATTGAAAAAGAATAAAGGACAAAAGGCGAAGGCTGAGTTGAGAGCACTGGCCTCGGGTGAGGTCAAGATCTAGTGCTTCATCCTTTGGATGTTGACTGTTGGCTCTTTCTTTTTTCTGCCTTCTCAAAACAAGTTTCTGCCTTATGAGGCCAACCTTTACACGTGCCACCCTTTCAGTCTCGAATCCCAATAAAAGGAGGGAATAGACAAAAATAGGATGGCCTCGGCGATCAGACTGCTTTTCACAACAAGAACAATCGAGAGTTTGGAGTAAAACGGTGTTTTTGCTGTGTTAGGCAGAAGCCAGGATCTTGGCTCTATTTTTTTTTCGAGCTCGCATGCAAGTCGTGTCGTAGTCGCGTAAAGTGCCCCGCACAGTTAATAGCCACCACACTGTGTGAGAGCACTGTATTTGTTTACAGTGCAAGAACGTCCCGTTTTCTTTTTTCCTTTCTTTCTTTCTCAGAATGCTTTCACCATGCTCATCTTATATGGTTGTCGTCCGTTTGAAAGTGTTGATTTGTGATTAGGGAGTATCCAAATTTATCAATATAGCCGCGAGTAAGAGTATCCAAAAAAGTAATAGGTATATATTTGTTCCAATCTGTTTCCAATCTGTGTAGATAATGTGTGTCCCTTTGATCCCAATAAGAATAAGAAAAGCAAACAAAAAAGGTAAAACAAAAAGAAGAAAATCCCAGTTCCGCTGCCGTGTACTTTCCAAGAGTAGATGACAACGGTCAGTAATATAGTTCAACTCCAGCCAACACCTTGTAGAACCTGCCAGAAAAAAAAAGACAAAACGAAAAGAGACGACAAAGGAAATAAAGAAACCAAGCAAAGAAAAAGGAAAAAAAAAACAAAACAAAAAGAACACCTTGTTTGCTCCGAGGCCCTTCTTTTTACAAGAGGTGACTCTTCTTCCACTGTGTTAGGTACTGTTGGACCCTCTGTATGCTCGGCCGGATTGCTCTGGCGACGATGTAAACCAATGTTTGATGTGGTGGAAATAAAATGAAATGAAAAACAGAAAGGCGGTTAAAAATCAACAGAAAACAAAAAGCAGACGCAAAGGGGGAATTCGGTAAAAGACAATCTGGTAGATGCGAACAGACAAAACGACAAGAAGAAAAACCGAGATAATCGACCGAGGCGGGTATATTGAGGGGGAAATTAAAAAGCAAATACAAGTTAAACGACAAAGGTAGACAGGAAAAGGACAAGAGAAGCAAAAGTATGACAGGACTCGCTCTGCGCTTTTTGGTGGTATCTGGGGTTGATGGGGTGGTATGTGGAGTGTATGGAGGGACGAGAGACTAGAAAAAGAGTAGCAAAGAAAGCAAGGATTCAAAGCTTTTGCAAATTGCTTCGCTGCTTGTATGGTGAATCCTGATGCTGTCTAGCAAACGTAGGTTTAGGTGAGAGTATCTGGAGGATGTAGTGTGATGATGGGGGATACCGAGATAAAAAAGACCCGAGGCAAAAAAGACAAAAGATGATAGGATGACAGGATGACAAATGAAAAGTGCAACTCCGTGCAGCTAAAAAAGACACAGACGCAAGGAAGCCAAGTCAGAAAGACACAAGGCCTGTAACAAAAACAAAAGCAGCCAGTCGCCCGGCTTTGTGATGCCAAATGCTCGTCTAGAAGCAAATTACCAAACCCCTGTCGGTACAGTATTTTGTTTTGTTCCCCTTTTTCAATCCTCAGCCGAGGATGAAGGTGAAGATAGCTCGGTGCTAAACTTCGGTATTCTAATAGTTTATTAAATAAGGGTGTAGTACGTGTGAAATAGTGTGATGCTTCCAGAGCATGTAGTGAAGGGTGACAAGGTGTCGAGTTGTGAGGTATGAGTGAGTGTAGAGTGTAGAGTAGATGTAGATATAGATGAAACGAGAGAAATGAGACGACGAAATGAGTGGATATGGTTGAAGATGGAGAGAATGAGTGGACAAAGGGATGCAATAGTCCCCGTTGAGATTTTGATGCATGAAACAACAAATGAAATGAGTTGCTCGGTAGGGAGTGAAAGTGGTTGTGGCGTGGGAGCATATCCGAAACGGTCAGGTCAAAAAGACCGAGGCCGCAGACTGAACACAGGAAATGAGCGTGGTGAGAGAGTCGCAAAGGGAATGGAGGGAAGAGGTGACGGCGCCGCCTATCTTTGATACTTTGAATCCGGCGGAGGATGCTGCGAGTGTTGCGGCGGAGCATCGGCAGCCCAACCAGCGGTATCGTAAGATCGACTGTACGCGCCCGTCGTGGTTGCCGGAGGGTATTGTTGTGGAGCAGGCAGAGTTGACACGCCGCCGTGAGCGAGCTCGGGGGTTGGCGGTCCTGTACCCATGCCGCCGCCAACACCCACACTGCTTGGGTTGCTCCCGGGTGTATCGAGGCGTAGCGGCGGAAGACGCGGGTTACTCGGCGATCCGGATAGCGGGGACGGGCTCATGCTGTGGAAACGAGACGATCCTGTGGGTGGCAGTGGCGGCGGCAGAGACGAAGGCATGATGGGAGGCGGAGGAGCAGACGTGGTGTAAGATGGCGTATAGTATTCAATGTTGGGCCCTGAGTCTGTGCGGCGACGCTGAGCTGGGCGTTCCATTCCCACGCCAGAGGTTTCCGGGCCGCTCGAGAGATGTGTTGGTGGAGGGCCGGAATACTCAGGCGCCATGGACATGGGCGGATACAGAGGCGCCTGCGAGTGTTGAGGATGCTGCGGATGATGCTGCATATGCGGTCGGACATGGTGCTGCGGTGGCTGCTGGGACATTTGGTGCGGCTGAGGAGGAGGCTGTTGCTGTTGAGGAGCCTGTGGGTGTTGTGCGCCTGGCGGCGGATGCTGAGAACCGCCACCGGTCATCGGACTGCCCTCGGCCACATACGACCGGCCGCTCAAGGACGTAGACGCCGGGCTCGGCGGTCCGGACTCGACGTATTCGCGCATCGTTGGCGACTGTGACATGATGTGCCTCAATCTGTTCCGCTCGTTGCGGTAAAAGTCGCGCTGCGCCTCCAGCTCTTGGTTCCGTTTCTGCAGGTCGCGGTTCATTGCCTCCAGCCTCTGTATGCCCATTTGTGCCTCGCGGTCCTTCTCCTTTTTCCGGGCCCGGAATCGTGCCGATGCACCCGCGTTTCGAAGCCGCTTCTCGTCTGCCTGTTTTGATGCCTGATGCACATCCACGGGAACGCGGATCTCTTCGCCGTTGGATGGTGTAATTGTGATATACTGCTGCCCCTCGGATATGGACACAGACCGTCCACCGCCCATGCCGGCATTCGGGCCTCCCACACCTGCACCGTGACCTGCCCAAGGGTTCTCGCTGCTGCCCGAGGGTGCGTTGCTTGCTGATACCGTACGGCTCGGAGGGTTGGCTGTCGCAAAACCACCTTGTCGTTGGCCGGGAGGGAATGGGAAGCGTGGTGGTTGCTGACCCTCTTGCTGTTGTTGCTGCTGCTGCTGCTGCTGGTGCTGTTCGTGTGGCTGTCCGGGTGGACCACGATTCTCGCCGGGGCCACCTGCTCCATGCCAGCCCCCTTGCTGTCCACTACCTTCGTTGGGATAATACGGTTGTGCGTACGACCTTTGCGGGCTTTCGCCCGTCATCATCGAAGGCGGCGGGCCTCCTCCTGCGTGTGGCGGGAAGTAGGATCCCGGCACCGACCCGGCCATCTGCCCCAAGCCAGATCCTGAACCCGGCCCAGGGGTTGGCCCTGAGCCTGGCCCAGATCCAGGACCCATGTTGGGAGCGCTCATGCTCTGGTGCAGCCGATTCGGAGGAGGAATGGGCGGCACTGGCGGAGTCTCTGTCCTCCTGGAGAAAAGAGGATTCTGACTTCCAGGTGCCCCCATGCTCGGCATGCCTCTCCCAAGACTCGATCGACGTGGTGATCTCGGGGTCAGGATACGGCGAGGTTGTGACCCAAAAGAGGGTGTCGTGTGCGAGTGTCCGAGCCGGGGTGATGATTCCTGGTCTGACCCGGGGCCTCCGGATAGCGGCACGAATCCCATTCCTGGGCTTCTTGTCGTATTTGGTGCTTGGCCGGGCTCCGCAGAAACTTGTTGACCGTACCCGGGGCCGGGACCGGGGCCAGGGCCGTAATTGACAGGCGCAAAACTGGGCGGGCCATGCGGTCGACCCGCATTGTTGCCGCTGCCCATTGGAAATCCCGGAGGTGGCGGTGCGTGGCCTTGTTGTGCTCGGCCATGGTGCGTGCTGGATGCGCTCGATGCCGATCCGATTTGAGGACTGCTTGCACTGCTTGGTCTTGTCCTTGGCAGCGTGCGTGACTCTCCCGTATCCATGCCAGCATTCCCTCTCGATGACGTCCTCGGCCCCGTTACCGGACTGTGGTGTGCCACTGCCTGTGCCTCCGATGGATTCAGAATGTTGTGCACGCCGAGGGTTCGAGAGGATGCTGGTTGTGTCGTTCGGTCGTCTGTGCCAGCGCCCGGTGCTGCTGTCGCTGTTGCCGCCATTGCCGATGGCGGTCTGCTGTCCGGGTGGCCGCCTTCCCGGTCCTGTGCCATGGTGCTTGTTATTGGCCCGGGATGGGCACTGTTCCCGACGACGCCTGCCGTCCCCTTGGGGCTATTGGCTGTGCTGTTTGGCGCCGAGTTTCTTGCTGTATTGTACTTGTGATCGTCAGGTGCTGAGTAGTTGCTTCCTGTGTTGGTGATATGGCCTCGTTCGGCAGGCCGTATGCCTTGCTGCTCATCGCGGTAGAGCACACGCTGGGGTTCCCCGTTTTGTGAAGCAGCCGGCGAGAGACGATCGTTCGTGGCGGATACGGAAGCGGGAACAGAGGCGGGAACAGAATCAGAGCCGGCGACGTTTCTGGGGGAGAAGGGAGGCGGCTTGGCGTCCGAAGAGGTGCGGTGATGGGAGTCAGGGCGAGGCGCAGACGCCTGCTGGGACATCGAAAGCTTTTGGTCGTCGTTCTGCAGCCCTTGGTCATAAAGACCGCGGCATCGGCCGCTCTCCTCTTCTTTAATGTCGGAAAGAAACGCCCTGGGCTCGGGCCCGAGCTCGAGATTGGGAAGGTCGCCGGTCAGTTTTCGTTTTTGCTTTTGCTCGCAAGATGCCGTGCCTGAAGCAGAGAAGAGAGCGGCTGGCGTCGCAACAAAAATGGTGTCGTCGGCGGCCACTTTTCCTCCGGAAAGTCGAGCACTTGGCAGGGATGCCTCTGACCGTGACTGCCTTGGCAGTGCCGTCCTCTTCGTCGTCGTTGTTGTTGTCGTCGTTGAGGATGCCACGATGATCGAGCCCTCGGACGCGGGCCAATCTGTCGAGTCGTCGGCTGCTGCACCTGCTCCGGTTGAACTCGATCCGTCCCTTTTCAAAGCAGTGGCGGCGGACGCAGCACACGAAAGGGTTGACTGGCTACACTGCCTGTCGCTGGGAGACCAAAGGACTGTGTCGACCGCCAGGGCGAAAGCTGTGGGCGTTTTTGACAAGCACCCGAAATCTCGATCTGTTTGTGACTGCTTGATGAGCTAGAAAGCTGCCTTGTTCTTCAAAGCCGCAGATTAATTTGTCAAGTGGACGGGGCGCTGCCTCCGACACAAGCTGGTTTTGTTGTTGGTGTCGTCTGTGATGGAAACGAGCGAGCAACCCAAGGTGGGAGGAAAGACATAAGGGCCAAAGTATGTAGAGAAGAGAAGAGAACGGCGAGCAAGCTATTCTTGCCCCAAGTTGTTGTTGCTATTCAGCCAGCCTGGTAACGCAACAAGCAAAGATCATTAAAAAGTGCCGAAGGTTTCAAAATCACAACCGAAGAAGATGCGAGAAAGAGCTTATCACGATGGCGATGACGATAGGCTTGATCAACGCTGATGAATCCGTAAGGCTGTGAAGAAGGGGCGCAGGCCGTGATCCAGTTCTGGTCTACGCTGAGCCACTCGGTGAGAAATTATAAAAACGAGGGAAAATAGAATCGAAAGTCTGCTCAGAGAACCGAAGAAGTGAGCTCCAAAGGATCGAAGGCGTGGACAGATGCCAACTGTTGAGTGATCTTAAGCGCGTGTTGACAGTGCGATGGTGTTGATCTTGGATGGTGAAGGGCGAAAGAAGGCTAGAAAACTAAACGTCGATGATGCAAGTTGCTGATAGAGGAGAAAAAACCCAAAGGTTAGAATAGGTAAAGGATAAAAATGGAGGCTCAAGAGAAGATGAAGAAGAATATGCTGGGGACGAGAAGTGGTAGGTCCAGAATGAAATATGGGGAAGTAGAAACCGTGAGGAGAGAGAAATGGGGGGTATGTTTTGGTAAAGAAAGCTTGGGTAGGGGTATCGATAAAAACAGGAGCCTGGAAGCAGCCACTCCTCCCAACAGCAGACAAGCACTCACAACAAGATTCAAGCACAAGGGCGCCCACTCCAGTCGGACTGTCCAGTGTCAAGACTCCGTATAAGCCGATCAGTGAGTGGGTGTGGCGGCGTGGGAGAAGGGCGGATAGGCAGGCCACACCATCTCATGAGAGCACGCGCGTGTCCTCCGTGGCTCTGCGTTAGTTTCGTCGTGGTGATTTCTGTACGAACAGGTTCTCCCGTGCTTGGCTGGCCAGTGGCTGGTGGTTCTTGAGAGTCGTTGTGTCGATGGGGGCGGGATGAGATGGACCGTTCAATAACTAGCCACTCATTGTGCTGAAGTGAAGCCTTATGCAGTGAGTGGCTCTTGAGTGGTCAAATAGCTTGCAGCACTAAAGCGGGAGCAGCCATATGAATGGGTCTGAATGCAGGATGAGGATGGGGGATGATGACGGATGGTCAGAAAGGACCAAACTAAACAGAGGGAAAGAGTTTTGGCCAGGCTGTGCCTTGAAAAAAATAAACAAGAAAAACTTTTCCGCCTTCCTTTTAGTTTCCCATGCTTCTGGTTGTCGGTAATAAAAAATAATATGATAGATAAAATACTCCGTACCCCATCGAGCAAGGCTCGAAAAAAGGGAAAGAGAAGAAAAAGAAAATGCAAATACGTCGTAATTTAGCAGGGGGTGGGGGTTGCCAGTGCTATGGATCTGCCTTGTCCCAGTTTGGCTCTTGGAAGGTCGGATACGGAGTACCTGCCTGCAAGGACTAAGTACCATGTACTCCCCAAGTCTTCTCTACCCCTGTTGTGTTCTCGTTGCACCTGGTCACTCTTTTGTCTGCCGAGCTTTGTCGTGTCGTGCTCGTGGAAAAACTCTGTTGAAAATGTAAAAGCGGGCGGGGAGTGAAGGAGTAATAAGAAGGGGATGACACGGGGAAAAGCTCGCAGTGGAATAAAGAGAAGGGAGGTGGTGAAGATTAGGTGATGTTCTGTGGTGTTTGTGAAGCCAGCAGCTCTCAAAAGTGAGAAATAAGTCTGGGTACTGTAAACTCCACCGAGAGCTGGCTTGGAGCATCAAATGATGGGTTCTGAGAGTTGTGTATCCCAGCCAAACTTTGGCATCTTATGTTCTGAGAATGGCGCTGAGCTCCACGTTTTAAATGACCTGGCTTACACGCTGTTTGTGCCTCCCCTTGTGCCCTTCATTCACCCTTGACATGCACCGGCAGAAAAAGGCCAAGATTACCGTGTAAGTGACGAAGAGGCAGAGAAAGGCGCTCAGGCTTGGGGACAGGGGATGCCGCGTTGCTTCACCAGGCATGTTTTAACCGTCACTCTTCCCCCCTTTTCTTTCCAGAAATTCTGTGGCGTCACAACATGTTGACCAGTACCTTCGGGTTGGTGCGGCTGGTTCAGCACTGGGGCCTGGCCCATCTCGGTCAGTCGGGAGTTCTTTCGCGGCATGTTTTCATGGATGAGGAGATGGGGGCAGCGCCCTGTTTCCACGTAACAACACGCGTTACAATAACCACAAATATCGCGGAAAGGGTTCGTTAACAATGTAGGACATGTCGCATGGCCAGAAAAAAAAATCCTTTTAAAAGGGTCAGGTCCCCAAAGTTGTCGTCTGAGTTGTTTTTGCAAAGCATTGGGCTGCTCGAAAGAGAAAAAAAGAAAAGAAAAACATAGTGGCAATGGGTACAGCTTTTGGTCAACGCGACGTGTCTTTCGCCTTTGAATTGTGACAGGACCGATATTGTCCAAATTGGAATAGGGGTCAAATGTTAGCGCGATCTGGATGACGCTCTGCCACTGATGCGCTGCGAGAGCGACAGCGACATCCGCAGTTTTCTGTTTGATTTTCATAGTGCCCAACATCAGGTAGTTTGCCCAGCATTGGCAGAGAAGTAGAAGAGAAAAAGGGAAGACAATCTTGGCCCGGCCGAGTGTTCAAGAAAATCCGAGGTTTTCTGTGCAATTCGCTCGATGCGCACTTGGGATAAAAAGCATACAAGTTCATGCATCATACTCTGTGTATCGCGTTCCACATGTTGTTTACTTCCGGCCTTTTCTTGTTCTCTCTCTTTTCAAGGCAAAAAAGGAATGAAAGTCTGCAGCACTTTCCCACAGGTACAGCGGGCCAGTCCGCACATCCTGGTCAGTGTGTGATATCTTCGTGTCGGCGGACAAAGTTTGAGAGGGAGCATGACCGGATATCTTTGTCGACAGGAGGAATAGCGTGGCTTCGTTGGCGTACTGCTGTACCCTGCTTTGGCATAGTGTTTGCTAGCGTATGGGGCAATATGAAGATGGCCCGTTGGAAGGAGTTGGCACGTTCTGCTATTCGGGGAACTGGTGAACATAGCTTGGTATAAGTGGGCTGGCGGGAGCAGCGGTAAGGCAGCGGTGACGATGTCGAGACAAGGGATATTGCCCATATCGAAAGATGCAAGAGGCTGCGTGTGCGAGATATGGCGCCTTCTTTTTTTCTTTGCACGTGCCCTGGTTGTCTTTTTTGCCCATGCCTTTTTGGGAGAGGCGGCGGTGAAAGGAGACAGGCCTCTTCATCGACGAATTTTCGATGTCGATCCAGTCCACAGCAACAGATCAAGAGCAAGGTTATTATGATGGAAGTTGGAAACCGGTGCCATCACTACCATCCGGTTGCTTTGCTGCAAAGCAGACAACCAGCAGTATCTCATCAGGGGGCTGTGGATAAGCGATGGTGTTCTGTTCTCGAGATCACTGGACTGATAAAATATCCTGATGTGATGAAAACTGCGCGCCAGTCCGCCCCTTGCCAACAAACAGATACAAAATTTTCTTGTATTAATTGGTTTGGGGTTTTTGCTTCTCACCCAACGGTCGTGGTCTAGCTCATGCACCAGGCCTGCAGCAGGCGGTGGTGGATACATGCGGGACGCGGCAAATAGGGAACGCGCCTGGGGCGGGCCTGTCCATCCCTTCGCGGCGACGGTTCCGGGGATGGGACCGAGGCGCTAGGTCAGTGCTGGGGGCAAATGAATAGAAAAGCCTGCAGGGTTTGAATGTTGGCGAAAAGTGCGTTTTGGAGATGCAGCTGTCACACTTGAATTTTGTAAATGCTTTCGTGCCTAGAGTCACGGCAAAAAAATGTACACCTGCCACCTGTACCCTCCGTTCTCGGTCTGTTCACGAGGCGTCTTGCTCTGTACACGCATCCATATGTACAAAGTTACCGGAGGTCGAGGTTGGGGATGGACGATAAAACAAAGTGTCGAAATCCCAACGATCAGTTCAATAGCGCCTCTTCTGCGAGTCCTGCATCCCTGGTAGTGGCCGTGAGCGGACAATGATTGTTGTAGAGGCAAGACGGTCGCACTGGAGCACAGTGTCTGTGTGTACAATGACATAGCGAATGCGTTCAAAAGTCTGTTTGTTCGCATACTGCCGATTGGTTGTATCTATTTGGCAGCTGGAAACGTTGTCCTGCATCATGCTGTAGCCAACCTGTAAGATGCTAGTACAAAGTACTGGATCCGTGCAAGTGGATATCGACAGGCAGGTGGGCATGGATTGATGCTTTGATTCTCCGCAAACTTGTCATACATGTACTCGTTCTCTCAGTATCCCAGCCGTCCTGTACGACGTGCCTGTGTTGTATTTAATCATCGGTTTTCGTGTGTCCTTTTTTGGCTTTGAATTCCATGATTAGCGTTGCGTTTTATTTCCCCAACCTCAATTTCTCCGGCCGCCATTTTGTTCTTCTCGTCATTTTGCTTACCAGGGATTGCATATGAACTGACGTGTCACAAATACAGCAGCGTCAGCGTCTCCGAGCACCATGTTGCTGGTTTTCGTCGGGCCTCTTTTCGAGCTGGAGTCTTTGTACAAGGAAGCGAGAGATTGCAAGATACTTGGATTGTGTGGCGTGTCAAAGTGAAGCTGCAGCAACCTTGCCATACTCTATTCCGTTAGATGAAAGTGCCCTGAAGCACAACAGAAAGGCACCAGTGACTTTTCTGTGGCTATCCCGGGCAAGCGTCTTGCCAGCCCTGTGTGTGATTGAGATCCATCGCACTCCGTACTCCGTATTGAAATACGCAATATTGGGCTTTGATGTATGTCGTAGATAAGGCGAGCACACATATTGAACAAAACGAGGCTTGGCGAGCTTGTTGTTGACGCAACTCAGGTTGTATTGTGAGTGGACAGTACGACGTACGCCGCCACATGCATGGCGGTGCCGAACTTGCCAACAATCCCTGTATGGAGAAAAGAAGGTGGTGTCGACACTGAACAGCTTGATGTGTAAAGTTCACTTGCCATGTATCGTGCTCGTACACCGTTCAATCAATCAAAAGGGACCAGCGGTCAAGATAGATTCAAAACGTTTTGCTCTGGATGTGAGAGCGGGCCGAAGTCGACAGTCGGCGAGTGGCGTCGCATTTGGAGTACAAAGCCGCGCATTTCGAGGGGATGCTATGTGAAACCACCGGGACTGGAGAGGCTATGATGGCGAAATAGGACGGTGGCTATGGTCCTTCACCGCAAAAGCCAAAGAGCCACGAAAATTGACGGGGTAATGAAAGGGTGCATCACAAAGGACAATAAAACATCAATCTGCAAGGCGGTGGGAGGATGGTGATGACAAGGTTCAAGGTGGGGGAAAACGCAAGTGGAGGAGTTCATCACATCCATCCACTGTTTACAGGGGCTATCTACGAATAGGAAGGAAGCAGCCTCTTTTCTCACAAGTGAAATTTCGTGGAAAAGGAAAGAGCAAGCGTCATGAGTCTTCTCTCAGCAGGAGAGCAAACTTTTTGGGAAAGAACGACGCATCTCACAACGCAAAAATATGCCCTATCTGTCCTCGCCAATTTCAGAAGGAGCAACCGCGCGAGACACAAATCGCAAAGTATGTGACAAAACCTTGTTATTACCCTCTTTGGCAATATTTTTTTGTCACGTACAGCATGTACACCATGTATTTCGTGACAACGATCCACCCTTTACGACATACACTCGCGGAAGCCGGGTCGGCCAGAAAGGCAGTTGAAAGTACGCAATAGCGTGCAGAAGCTTGCAGACAAGCATGTCAGATATTTCGTGCCTGCTCATCATATTGGTTACCGCTCTTTCCTTTGCATGGACACGAGATGAGGCGGGGGCAGGAACGAACCAACGTCACCGCCTCCAAAGACCAGTTTGTCGAGACAGCCCCAAGGCTGGACGTTCTTACCTTCTCGGGCAGCCCTTTGCTGAAAGCGCGCACTTGCACTTTCCCTTCTTAGCTTTTCGCACTTTGGTTGCTTCTGTTTTCGACACATCACGGCTGCACCTGCTGCGTCTTTCATGCATATGCAGTTGATGCTCTCGAAAGGGCAAGAGCAACGCAGCATTGGGCGCCAATGCCTGCATCGCGCACTCGCAAGTTCCTGCCTGACCAGCATGCCCATGGACCTTTCCTTCCCTGCACTTTATCGTGGTCGTAAACAACGGTCATTACCAGGGGAATGAAGACGTAGAAAAAGTGAAGACACATGAGAGCAAACCAGCCAACGACAATCGCGAGAGACTCGACACGAACCGGCAAGTCGACAAACAAGACTAGCAGCGGTCACCATCCCAGAACCCGAACGATGAACACCCTCCAGACCACACAGGGCAAGCCCGCAAAGGGAAGCTTTGCTGCTTGACAAGGTCCATACAAGCACAAAAGAGGAATTCGCATTGCAACGTCCGTCCAATCCTGGCCCGCCTTGGTGGACCGATCCAGGGCTGCGGATCGGCTGCCGATCAAGAGCAAGAGAGCAAAAGAGCCACGAATCTCAGAGCGCGCAGGTCATTTTCGCAGAAGAACGGGACACCACTGCATCTCCGACGTAAGATACGCACGAGGCTCGATATGCATCCAATGTCCATGCATCCAAACAAGTCTTGATTTTTTAACCTTTGCAGGACATAGGGCACTCACAGAATCTGAGGAAGGTATGCACCGTTGCCGATGCAATAGCAAGGACCGAGTTCACCGCTCCAACCAATTCGATTTGCGGATTCGCCGAGAGTCGGTCCTGCAGCCAATATGCCTCTTTTCATTTTTCCATTCACGAAAACCACTCAATGGCCCACGAGCTTGCAGGTTTTGAGAGGGAGAGGGAGAGGGAGACAGAGAGAGGAGACCAAAAAAAAAGGAAGCAAGATGGAAGAAACCAGGTGCGGGAAAACACAATATACCTCAAGGTTCGCGCATTGAGGCCTAACACAATATCTCGTGCTTCTCTTTGCTAGCGCTTGCGCGCGGTCTCTCCGCAACACCCCTGTCGCGCCTCAATTTTCTTGCAGGTGCTCACCGTTCTTTGGGCTGAGCTGCAGCCCATCATCCATACCGACTCGTACCCAAACCGACCGTGCATGCTGCAGACTCTGCCGATACAAGAACAAGAACGAGCGCGCCGCAAAGTGGAGCAACGTGCAGTTCATCCTCTGCTCTCCGCTCGCTACGTTGTACATGCATGCAGTTTTGCAGCTGTACCCCCAAAAATCCCACCCAGGCCCCAGTCAACCTGGTCGTCATTCTGCATATGGTGGGCCGGCTTGAAAGTACCTTTGCTTCCAGTGTGGATGGCAGCACGGTCCAGGTATCTCACGCCATCTTGACAGCAAAAGAAGGCCACGGTCTGTCCATGTGCATATGCAGATGACCCTCCAGGACACTCAACAACACTCAAGAACACACCCAAAGAAACAAGAGAAAGGGAACAAAAATGTGCATGTCAGAGACCGCCTGCCTCAAAATACATGCGGCCGGATCTGTGGCCACATTTCTTCTGACCACCTCCGCCCTCCCTTTCGCCGTTCCCATACCGTCGGATGCGTGGCGTTGGCGTCTAGCCTGCAGGTCTCAAGCATCTTTAGCGCGGCTTTGTTCCAATGATCCTGCAGACGTCGCCATTTTGTGTGGTGGGCTTGGGCTCTTCACACCCATTCACCGCTATGTGTGTGGGTAAAGTGTGCGAGTGAAAAGGCTTCCATAAGGCATCAACACCGATGCAAGAAAAGGGACACGGTGAAGGACTGCGACATTTGAATATTCAAAGAAAAAGAAAGAAAAAAATGTCGGACAAAGGGGGCCGCCGAAGAAAACAGGGCGAAACTCTAATGGTGTGTTGCAACCAGAACAAACTTTCTCAAGAGTGGCATCAGGTGTCAAGCAGGGGTCAACACATCACGAACTGCACACACCTGTGGCTTCCCGCATTTCACGGCACCTAACGCCACACCCACTCGGATCAAGACAGCAGCAATACGCCAGGCATAATCCATCTCATATCGATTCCATGAGATTGCGGGACTTGGTTCATCCGGTCATCCACTTGTTCAGAGAGTCTCTGACCGTGGTGTCCTTTTCTTCGACGACAAATATGGCTGCAATGCTGGAAACAGGAAGCCAACTTTACTTCGGTGACAGTGATGAAATTACCTGCAATTTTATTCTTTGACAGAGACGGGCTACATCTCCGCCATCTGCTGCATGTGCCACGGCCATGTGGTCAATCTGTGTGGTGATGGTGGTGGTGGCGGCAAACCGGTAGCAATATTGTTGCCGAGAAGCACTTTGTGCGCTGTCTTTATGTGTTGTCTCTTCGCCATTGTCTGGGCGAATGAAACGATAAACGGATGCGACATTGACAAAGACAAAGGACCCAAATACAAGTCCACATTGCGACAACACAAAGTGTAAAAAAAAGCAGCATCACATATGGCAACACACAAAATGGGGCACAGAATCGGGAAACAATCTCAACAATTAACCAGACCTCCATCAGAGAGACAAACGCCACGGCAAAATACTACGTGTGGCGCTGGGTTGCTCCATTCGGTCTGGCAGAGTCAGTTTCTAGATCGCCAATCATCAACATGCAATCTCGTTTGCGTATTTCACTGCGACTTGCACAGATAACACGAACATTGCGAGGAGCTAGTGTTCCGATGGTATACGATCAGAAGCTAACAACAAATATCTGAGTCCGAGGTTCAGTTGTCATCACTGTCATCATTGTCATCACGATAAACTTCTCTTCAGAACCTCAGAGACAACATTTGGACTGGCCCAGGACCCATGCAAAGAATGCAGCTAAGACACAGCCGTTGCAACCACAGCCAAACGCCTAACGCAAGCACTTTAAACTCTCCAGCAGCCACCAAAAATACACACTGTCCTGGATCAAACAAACAGGGCTAAACAGAACGACAGCGCTAGGCCAGGCCCTCGCGCTGCTTCGGGCCTTTCCTGACCTCCCCGTCGTGCACTACGCCGCGCACTAAGGTATCCCACATAGGGCTCGGGCCAGGCCAGGAACAGGCCAGAGCGAGACATGGGGCTTGATCGCTCATTGGCTCTATTCTCATATTTGATTACTTCGAATGTGTGAAATTACAGCGTATTCGATTCTCACACAGAAAACATCAAACAAACACAGAGTATGTACGACGTACTCCGTACAAACTTGGTCCAGGTGACCACGATCTGACCGGCACCGAAGCCTTTGTGGCATTGTTGCTTCTCATACTTGCAAGGAACAAGACAAGTATTCGTTTGTGCAATATCACCGCTCCGATTAAGGCCTAATAAGAAAGGAACGGGGCTCGAGAGCACGCCATTCAGGAGCACCATATTGGAGCAAATACAAATACACCGAGTATTATTGCCCGAAGGGCAACACAACATTCCCCTATCGAGGCAGTCGGCCGGGCCAAGGCACTCACAGTCCCTCCGGGTCAGCTCATTTCCATTTCATTATCACTGCCACTTTTGTGGCGTATCACAGCTGGGCTACAGGACGGATGCGCCCCTTTCAACAAGGACTCCGTACTGCGCACGACATCTGGAGCTGTCCTCCAAGCAACGCCCTCATCAACACCGCAAGATGCATCCTCCTTGTGCTTGACGCAGGGCACGACTACTCCTCATACGAGGTATTGTGCCTGCCGGCTGGCCGCCTTAACGGCCCGTGAGATGATTGTTTTCCGGCAAACCGCATACAACCATGGTTCTGCGAACGGGCGGCTTGTCGGCTGACCAACTTGTGAGATACGGCAAACTTGAGCGAGTCGAGAGAGGGGCAACGCTACCGTGCTCCGTGCGGAGTGGAATATCAGGAATATCATTGTACATTCGGAGTACGTCGTACAATTTCACTACCGATATGTACCTGTATCTTACAAGTACATATTATGATGGCGTGTGAAGGTCTTCCTAGCACAGTCACAGAATGCATCCGTGCTGCAAGACAATGCAGGCTCCCGTCGTTGTATTCGATTCTGCAATATCAAAACAAACCGAGCACACACGACATCCGGCAGTCACGAGGACACCCTGCTCTCAACCACGAAATACAACAGGTGCTGCATGCCAAACGAGAGATTATTCGCTGCTCGGATGAACGGCCAAAGCGGACCACGGGGAACGCAGCGCTTCATCCTTCTTTTGTTGTGCTAAAGCACTCCTGCCGTACGATGCTTGTACGCGGAGGGACGGACAAACTACTGTGTAGCAAAGCTTGCAGCTCTGAATCTCTGAAGAGGCATGTCTGTTGTGTAGTCCACTCACACCTACGTCACAGTTCTTGCAGCATCTCTGTGGGCTCCGATCGCAGCGCAAAGCTGTATCTCACTTGTACCTTGTTCTCTCGCAATATCCGTTTTTTTTTCTCCCCAGTAGTGGAGGGAGCTAAATAGAGGATGGAGGAACGGACTGCTACTTACTTTTTTTAGAAAAGCAAGAAAATCTCAAAAAGTAAGGCGTTCTCCTGACCGAGTCGATCCGGAGTACGACGGAAGCAAACAAGCTACGAGGTACATGTATGAGTGGACGGCCATGGCTCACCCTCACCAATGAAGCCGCAAATGAGAGTAGAATTGCTAGTGGCTCGGCCCCAGATGTTTGTTTGGACGCGTGGACGATCATGTCCCATTTGCCAATTAGTCTTTTAGCAACCCCCATCTTGCATTAATAAGTACGATGGACCCCAAGCTAGACAAGAAGGGGAAAATAGGAGCAGCCAGAATGTGATGCGTAAGAAAAGCAGACGGGAAAGACCAACGGCGAAAGGAAAGCCAAAAGAGCAAAAGGATGGCGAGAAGAAAAGCGAGAAACGAGAAACCCAACTGCGCAAATGCTATTTTACAAATAGGAGAAACGTGTAATTGCGATCGGAAATAGCGGGTTTTCTCACCTTTCCCTTTTCCTCGTCTCAAATCCCCTCTCAAAGGTCTCCTCTTCGCGGCCTCCATTTGCTCGTTTGGATTCTGAAGAGGAGGCAGTGGGAAATTGGTGGCAAACAGAGGGAAAGGGGAGATGGTCCTCGCAAAGTATTCATTTGTTCTGCTAACACATTTGTGATAGGATGTAGTCTCGTCCGAAGCGCTTTTGCAAAGTACCGGTACGGACTCTTACAACGACTCCGAATTCAACAAAACATCTGTGCAAAATAGAATAAACACACACACACAATCTCCGCATCTTACGTTACTACGCAAGCCTCTTCCGCTTGATGGCTTGCATCCTACGGAGTACAGACTGCGAGCCCGAAGAAGAATAGTAGAGGACGGGAAGAAAGGATGGAAGGGAACGAAAAGAGAAAAGAGGGAAGGGAGAGGGGAGAAAACTGGATTATGAAGTGGGCCCGTTTAAAGGTGAGCATCAGGAACATCAACGGAATGGAGGCAAGATGAGAGATAGAGGCACACTGAGCACACATATGGCAATAAGTGGGTGAGCGGTAGGGATGCAAGATGACCAGGGGGTAGGTGCTTTCTGGAAAAGATGCAGGTACTTACGACGTACCTGTATCTTGTTTGCGAGTTTGTACCTGTTTATTTTCCAAGGCTACCGGGGTCGTCCCAAGAAAAAGAAAAGAAAGGAAGGGCGACAGGGATCGTCTTGTGGCCTTGTCGTCTTGGGCCACTTTTTGGGTATTTTGGGCGGGATGGGGAAAAAAGAGGGAACCCACGTATTGTTACCGTTCTATTCGGTACGCGATGTTAAGATGAGAATGCTCCGTCATACTGGCAGGGTGGGAACCCACGGTAGGAGCAGAATGGGAAACGAGAACGAACGGGGAGGGAAGAAGATGGAAAGGTAAGGGAAAGGCAAGAAAAAAAAGGAACGAAAGGAAAAGGTCCATGCAGAGAAGGCGACGAAAAAAGAAAGCCGTGCGCTGCCGCCGTGAACGGCTGGCAAGCCAGAAAGCAAGAGAGCTGAGACATAAGATGCCTTTTAAGGAGTGAACATACGACAATGGCAGAAGACGCGGTCATGGTGCACAACGGCGCGTTGGAGAGACTGGCACGACTGGGAGAGCTCCAACTCATTCTACCCCTGTCGCTTGTTTGACAGGGATTATGTTGGTGGTGGAGGTGAAATGATGGGCATCAGGGCGTTTTGATGGAAAATGAAGAATGAATTAAATTTCAAATTCTTTAAATCGAAAAATAACAAGAAAGTGAGGAAAGATTGTCCCAGCAGGTCTCCATCAATATGTACCCAATTAAGAAATAACTGGGGCGTGACGACAGGAGAAGGGTGATAAAATGGGGTACGGCCACCGGCAAAGGTTCCGAGAAGGAAGAGACAAATAAGAGGCAAGCAACAGACAAATAACAACAGGGGAAAAGAGAAAGAATTGCGAGATGGTGGGTGACGAGCAGGGAAATAAACGAAGAAAAAAGAAAGCAAAGGAAAATAAATCACGAAAAAGAAAATAAAGAAGAGAATAGAAAACAAAAGAAAAGAAAGCCAACGTTGATTTCCAGGGCGAATAACACATCTTCAGATCAAGATAAAAGAGCTACCTGCAACAAAGTATCGGAGTCCTCCGCGATAGAAGAATCAACAGCAGCGGTCCAGAGCCATCGGGTGCCCTGTGCTGTGCATGCAGCTCGGGAAGGACGGTGCCGGCAGTAGCCATTGTGCTCCCGAAGCCTGCAGATACAGGACGAAAGGAGAGTAAAAGAATAGTAAAGATTTCTACACAGTAGTGGTCCTAGTGGACGACGACAAAGCTGGCCTAAAAGTGAGAGGTCAAAGCCAAAATTTTGCCCGGACGACGCTTGAGCCACCACCATTACAATTACAGGCGCTGAAGCCAGTGATCTCCACGGAACAGACATGGCGATGTCTTGAATCAACTGTCAATTGTCAAATACGGAGTGAGACACGTCGTATTTTGAGAAACAAAAATATGCACATATCCAGGCATATCCCAGTTGATTTCTAAAATAAATTCATATTATCCGGGGATGGCGCACAACAATTAAGTGGAAGCCACTCGAGGCTGTGTTGAGCAAAGACGGTATCAAAAATCAAAGATTGTGATTGCATTAAATACTCTTGGGGTTCTGGCATGCCATAGTAAAAATTGTAGTGCCTCTTTGGTGATACAATAGATGATAATAAAAACAAAAAGTATGAAAAACCCAAACGCTTTTCAAGAACCGACAACGTTGCGCAGTTCGGCATATCCGACAAGATCTCCCAAATGTTCACCGTCTCAGGATAGTTCATATCTCGATGTCGGTGTGAAATTTTGTTGAGTAAAATTGCCAGTAAGATAATAGAAAAAGGACTGAAAGCTTTTGTTGACACGCCCCAAGAAGAAGGACGCACACCGAAAATACCGCCACTTTATGGCGTCACTTGCAGCACAACGTAATGTTATGGCGTATCCTGTACCCAGGCTCCCGGCTCATACTTACACAGAAGATAAAGACCAGCAGAGAAAAGAATTGCCGCGAGCCACTGTATCATGTACGAGGATCGAACCCTCTTTTTCTTCTTACCCCAAAACCCAAAACCCAATATCTCGTCATCCGGGCCATTTGATCGTAGGGCTCTCGTCTGTTTTCGAGTGTTCTTCCCTAACTTTAGGTTTATGCTAGTCATGCTGATGATTCTCTCTTTTTCCTGGTTACCTGGTTTCTGGGTCCGGCACTCCCTTCTTTTTTTCCAAGTCAGTGGGTTCTTTGTTCGTGCTTTTCATGCACAAGGCCATTTTCGGCAGTCATGATCAGACAAGAATCTGGGAGAGCGTATGGGATTTTTGGAATTTCAAAGACATGATTTTACGTTGTGAAATAAATAAAAATAATAAAGCGACATCAGAGCCGTCCTCTTTTCTCTGCGTTCGGACGCTGGATGTTTTGTGTGGCAGAACCCTGGGGAAACGACAAGGGTCTTGATGGAGGGCAAAGACGACGCCTTTGAGGCTGACCCTTGCTTGCCGTTTGTCGTTTTCTGGACTCATCCATGGCATCCATGACATTCATGAAAAAGAATATGCAAGAGAAAATACGCAAGACCAGCCTTCCTAGGCGTCGATCAACAAAGCGCTCGAGCTTTTTGAGGGACTGTCGTCTGTTCTCTTGTTCCCGTTTTCTGTTTTCTGATTTCTGTTCCCTGCGAACGGTCTTGCGCAAGGCCCAGCCAAAAGCCGTTCTCTGTGCAGTTTGATGCTCATATTACTCCGTAGTCCATCAAGACCAAGCCTAGTTCGACGACTAGGAATATCGCTTATTTTACCCGTATGCGAGGCATCGTGCAAGCGAAGGCTGCTAGAAAACTGCTAGAAGCAAGCGCACGGCTCTCGAGAAGGGAAACGTAAATTCACTACTGAATATCCTGGCTGCGGCACGGCGCGCACAAGACGCACGCGGTCCGGTCCCTTAAAAGTCAAAGCAGAGCTGGCGTCCTAGAGCAATGCGTCGGCAGTGTTATGTGCCTCTTTGCATATTCCATGCATACGGAGAAGGCCTTTTTTCTTCATTTATTTTTACTCGGGCCTGTTTTGTGTATTTTTGCCACTGTCTGTGCCGGTCTGTGCAGCACCGACGATGCACGGACTGCCATCGGGGTCCTCTCGTCATCTTGGTGTCCTCCCACAAAATACGGAGTAGACAGAGAGAGAAAAAGAAAGAAGGAAAAAGAAATAACATTCAACGTCGAGACATCTGATGCTGCATGTTCGCCTCGTTTCGCCACCTTGTCACTGACACCTTGTCGTCTTCCCCTTTCCCTGCAGATGGTCGTGGGGGTACGTCAACGTATGTTGGCACAAAAATAGCTATCGGACTTGGAAGCTCTTCTAACTGCTCACCGTCTTCTTGGACAACCATGACAAATTTTATTTTTTATATCTTGTATCTTGTATGAGAATCATGATCACGGACCCTGTAGTCGCCGATGTGATAGTGACAACATCGGAATTGAAAATAGGATCCAGATCCTGTGACAATCGCCCGTTCCGCGACAATCTTTGATACCAACAGTCATGTATATTTCGACTTGTATTTCTTTTACAAATGCGCTGTTTCGGATTGGATCTTGACATGTCGAATTATGAAATCATGAGAATTTATGTGTCCGGGATATAGCTCACTGAGTAATATTTCGTGTCGTCAATTTAAAACTACGGTTTGCGTGACAATCGATTCAGGATATTTTTTTTTATTGTTTGTATCATCATCAATAGCCATGATAGCCTGCTATGTAATTGTTGTTTGTTTTGTCTTTATTAAGAGGATATCGTTTCTTGTTTTTAAGGTAAAGTAAGAAAGGATAAAAAATCCATAGTAATTCTAGAATGAGAACTACGCATATAAATCAGTACCATCCTCAATATGTTTCCTCAAAAAATGAGATGCAGTCGAAACTCGGGAAAACAGAGCGACGTTTATCAACGAAATGCACGAAAGGAAAGCGCCGATGCATGCTCTTACCTGTTGTTCCAGACGGATTAGGAAAGAGGCGTGGGATAGTCGAGATTCAAACGTGCGAAAAGTGTGGGAGGCAGGCGCGGATGGCGGATCATGTGCGGGAGGCGGGCAGGTGCGATGGGATAAACCCCTTTTTACTCAAAACGTCGTCTCCGACTACTGCAAGCAATTGTCACCGTTTGATGTTTTGTTGCGTCATTTTCTATCGACTCTTTCGACAGTACGATGCAGTTCGAACAAGCGCGTCTTTGTCATGGACATTGGGACAGTGAACAAAAAAAAAGACACGATAGCCAGTCCGTGGCTCGGTTCGGAGAGTGAGCGGCCGGAGTTTTGCCGGAGAAAAAGAATAGCCCAAAAAGACGACGAAGGAAGACACACTTCTAGCGGCAAAGAGTATTCGATCAATCGACGCGATTACGACGGGAAAAGGCCAAAAGACGGCGCAAAGAAAGCGAGCGAGATTTATGTTGGCCGCTGGCCGTTGGCCTGTTGGAAAAGAAGACACAAGAATACAGCCTGGCGAACAACCCGGATCTGAGGCCCGCTTCCCGGGAGTAGATTCGCGATTCTCACGGCCCGCCCTCTTGATTTCTGCCTCTCGAGGCTACACAACGACGGCCCGGGTACAAGGCTGGGCCGTTGGTCCTTTTTATCTTGATGTTGGAAGTTTCAATTGCGTGTCGAACTATTTTCAATCTTCAGGTGAGGATCGAATAAAACACAAAGCTTCCAAGATCAACGTCCGACGAGGGGCACAATGGACCACAAAATCAGAGAAAGCAACGGCCAGCAAGCGTTGGCCGCATCCTTTAGTGCTATATTGTCATGTTAGCTTCCCCTCTCCGCGGGTCGGATTTGCAAAAGAAGCGTGCAGAACGTTTAACAGTGTTTAACAGCTCTTTGTTGCCTTTCGCCACATTTTGCTGCATTTTTGCAGCTATTATCGGACTTATTTGGCGTCTTCCGGACATTCTGACGCACGAAAGCCGTCGTATTCAGCCGGTATCCTGCGCTAATTGCTAAGGTGGGCCGGAACTAGCATCAAGGACGACGAAACAGACGAAACGGCCCAGACCCAGAGCTCTTTATATAGATGGGGACCGCGAACCTCGACGGGCGGAGGATAAAAAAAGAGCAGACGAGAAGAACTGCTTTCTTGAAATACAGAGAGAGAGAGAGAGAGAGAGAGAGAGAGAGAGAGAGAAAAGACGAGAACACGACTGAACGACCGACGACGATATCAAAGGATCAACCAGACATAATCAACCCAATTACGTCAATTACAGAAACCCATCGATAAGCACCACTACCCCACCCACCATGGCCAGCAACGTCCAAGTCTGGGAGGTCACAGAGCCGTACCTCGACCTCCACTGCTTCCTCGGCGAGGGCCCATTCTACGAGGAGGAGTCACACAGCCTGCGCTTTGTCGACATCAAGAACAAGCGCATCCACACCGTCGACCTGGCCGCAGGGCCCTCGTCGCTGCACACGCTGGAGCTGGACTCGGTGGTGTCGGTGACGGGCGACATTGAGGGCGTGGACCCGCGCGAAAAGATTGTCGTCGGCCTCAAGGACGGCCTGGCCGTGCTCGACCGCAAGACGGGCCAGTACGAGTACCTGCAAAAGTACCAGGACAGCCGCGACCTGGCAAAAGCCAGCGCGCCCATTGACTTTGACCGCACGCGCAGCAACGACGGCGCCGCCGACCCGCACGGCCGCTTCTGGCTCGGGTCCATGACGTCGTTTGACCTGGGCGAGTTCCAGCCCGAGGGCGGTCTGTATCTGGTCGAGGCCGGCAACAAGGCCATGTCGCTGGTGCGCCCAAACCAGACCATCCCCAACGCCCTGGGCTTCTCGCCCGACAACCGCACCATGTACTACACGCACTCGACCGACGCCGCCGTCTACGCCTTTGATTACGACCTGGAGACGGGCGCCCTGTCCAACGAGCGCGTCCACTACAAGCACACGGGCCCCGGCTCGCCCGACGGCTTCCGCGTGGACGTCGAGGGCAACATCTGGCACGCGTTTTACGGCTCAGCGCAGGTGCTCAAGATCTCGGGCAAGGACGGCAGCATCCTGGGCGAGGTCCGCCTGCCCACCAACAACATCACCTGCACGCAGTTTGTCGGCACAGAGCTGTACATTACGACGGCCTCGGACGACGAGGGCGAGGGCGGCGAGACGAGCAAGAAGTACGGCGGCGCCGTGTTCCGCGTGGACGTTGGCGTCAAGGGCCTGCCGCTCTTCAAGTACAAGCTCAATGCATGATTGGGGAGGGTGACATTGCACTTTAAAAATAAAGGAAAAAACAAACAAACATGTACATAGCTCCCGTGTCCAAGAACATTAGACAAAACGGACAAGAAATTCTAAGGACGATGAAGACCAACTGTGATGAGCAAATTGGAAGAAATATGTGCACTTTGATTTCGAGTTGAGGAGACGAATCACAATGAGGCACATTGTCAACAAACCTGGATGGACAAATAACAAGTCTGCATGTTGCCAATAGGAGAGCCTAGAGGTGTGAGAATATCCAACAAGCGCTGGAGATGTCAAGACATTATTCCGTGCCATACAACGAAAGAAGCGATATCCTATTTCAGTATTCCTTGATGGGGAACTTAATTTGAGCCTTCTTGTTCTGTATGTTATCCCATTCCATCACATCTTTGCCGCTTCCGGGGCCAAAAGTGGAGGTCCAACGGACAAATTGGCAATTGGGCATCACTGCGTCGACATGTCGATGTGTTTGCATTCTGCAGACCGCATTCTGCATACTGCATATCTGCGCATCTGCGTGTATACTCAGGAGGCGTGTCTAACTACTGTGTACTCCGTATGCATGACTACAATCTGCATTTTGTATGCAGAGCACGGGCAAATCTGGAGAGGGTCATGCATCGACACGTCTGTCAGCCATGACAAAAAGTGACGAGAATCTGCAAATAAACACGTCGAAAAGGCCAAGATGGGAAACCAGTTCCATGTCCTAGTCATTTTGTCCGAAATCGGTGATGGCAATGCAAGAAGGAAGATCACAAAATATTCATCAAGAAAAAAATGATGACCATAGGATTTACGACTCCCGGAGTGCGCCGATGCAGAGATACCTTGTCATCACCCTCGTTGGTGCATACATAGTAAGATTCAAGACGCGTCTGGAAAGACGCCGACTGGACAACCGAGTCAATATTGGACTTGGTTGGATGTGAACATCTCACTTCTTACTCAATGTTGCATCTCGAAAAGGAAAACAAAAGGATGCCTGCCTTGCCTCGCTCTCGGTCATTTTCCATTCTTGGATTTATTGTTTTCATTTTCAGGGCTTGTTTATTTTTTGATCTGCCCTCCCCTTCAAATTGGGCATATTGCTTGGCAAAATCGTTGGATGAGGCTGCCTCGGCATGTTGTTGACAGAAAGAAACAGCAAATTTGCTTGTGGATGTGGAGAGGAGATGACATCAAAGAGGGTCGCCGTCATCAAACAGGCAACGAAATCGTAGAAGCAGGGCCATGATCCATCATTCTCCATCACGATCCATCAAAGGCGCCCGTCATAGGTCGTCATCAAGTCACAGATTGGCAGAATAGGAGAATTTATGGCGACTGAGCGGATCATCCTCCGCGAAATAAGCAATCCCCCATCCCCCATCCTGTCATCGTATTCTGGATGTAATGTGGCGACAGAACGCCTCCGTGACAGGACAATATGCCGTCCTGGCATCTCTATTCGCTGTTTTTCTTGGCCCTCCGGAAATGGGCTGTAATGAGAGTGTCTTGAATGCCTGCCTGGAGCTTTCCTGGAGCCTCCTGGAGCCTGCTTGTGCCCAACACTCCGCCAGAACTCATCCTGTTACGACGTGAGGTCCGGCGAGGTTGGGCCACTGATATTCAAAGTTCATGGGGGCTTCGCCACTCTCATCTTGCAGCCCCCATTTCTCATCTGGCAAGTATCCCAAGTACTAAGTACTTGTTCACCCCAAACGGGGGAATGTGTAGTTTTGGCCCAATGCCCTGTTGAGAGCGTGGGATGAAGCCCAGGAGATAGGAGACAGGAGAAGGAGGCAATCACTTACTTCATACCTCTCTTTGTCCGATTTCACCATGATAATGCACGGGCTCCTTTAGGCGCTTGGTGAACTATTCTTGGACACTGCATTTTCTTACTGTGTATATCGGACGATGCTTGATATCACACTGCAATAACGGTCTCTTAATGATGCTCTTAAGGATGATGTGCACACAAAAATACACAAAAATACACCGGAAGCCTTCCCCGTTCACATCACCATCTTATTTCCCTCTGTTATGAATCACATGATGAAAATCCATGCGAGCTTTGTGTGGGGGAGAGGGGAGAACGGCGACCCTTGTTTCTCACAAAATAATTCTCCGACGCGTTTGAATGATGAGTGAGAAGCGAGAATGGCAAGAGCGGCCGGCATTTCAGGATTTCAGGGGAGGAAGGGGGGAGAACAGACAAGAAAAAAAAAGGAAAAAGGAGGCGGCCAACTTGGTTGTCACAAGGGGCTATCACAAAATCAAAACACAACACGATCCCGTTACCGGACCAAACATTCAAGGAGAAGGGGAGCAGAAAGGAAGGAATAGGGAGAAGAGGAAATGGCAGGCGAAGAAACAGAAATAAAAATGATGAGAAGTGACAGAAATGACGGAGCGAGGGCTTCTCATAGGAATTTAATAAATGAATCAGCAAAGGACAAGGAAAAGACAAGGAAGAGACAGGGAGAGAACTAGGAGAGACAAGGCAAGGCAAGGAAGAGAATGGAGGACAAGACAGAGCAGCACAACGGACTGACGGACAAACCGTTGGACCTTGCTCTTCTGCTGTCTGACAAGGCAAGGGGGACGTGGTCGGCCCAGGGCCGAAACCGTTGAAAAACATGCTGGCTATGAACTGAAGGCACATCTTGCATGGTTCCACTGCCAAAGCAACATCACGACGCGCTTGAGGCGGATGAACGTTTTGTGCCGTTTATCCTTTCTGTTCTTGCACAAAATACGGAGTAATTCTACAAAATAGAATCGTATCGTGCAGATGATGATGGATAATGGTTGCATGCCCGGCTTGTCACAGTGAGAACGAGGCGACAACTCGGAGAACGGCCGTTGGCTCGTATTACTGTGTAGATGGCGCCCAGGGATATCACTGATCAGGACGTACTGCGACGTACTTGATGTAAGGTAAACATCGAGAGAAGTCTGTTGCCCAGCCCACTCCCAAAGTTTGGTACGCCAGAGCCTGACCCATCCTCCCCCCCTACCCTACCATCTACGGCGTATTTTACTTTTTATATTTTACTTGTATTTTCTCATTTCATATCCCTATCCTCTTGTTCGCTGCCGAGTTTCCATGGTTGTCACATTTCCTTTTTATTCTCACCATTTCTACCCCATCAAAACTTCGTCAAAACCCCGTTAAAACCCTTAAGTGTGTGCAGCAAATATGGGCCCAACTGGACCTCACCGGACCCTCTTGTTCTGGAACCTGCCAAAGGGGAAATTGAAATGGCAGCCTCACTCTTTTGTCTGGTCTCCACCGCTACCGTGTTCCGAGGACTGGGCAAGGGTGTTTTGGTGTCGTTGAGTTGCATTCTTGGTTCATGGGCCGGCATCGCATCTGTCAAAAAAGTGAAATAATAGTAAATTAAAATAAATAAATAATAAAAGAACACAACGTTGATGGAGCGTGATCAAAACTACGTCGCAATTGCACCTAATGAGAGTCTCGTCATTTGGCCGTCATTTTGTTGTTTGTTCATTGCTGTCGTGTCGTGTCGTCGTGTCGTCAGCTGTCGAAATTCACAATCTGGACAAGGAAACGTCAACAAGGCAAATAGAAACCAAATGCGAAAGGAAAGGTCTGTGAGAAATGAGCACCACAAAAGCATCGACATGGGGCAGATGAAATAAATGACAATGACAGGCTTGGAGACGCGGATTGCTGCCCTGTCCTGGTCGTTTCCTGGTAGATGGAGCCCAAAACAAATATGCCGGGCTATTACACCTCCACTAGACAGCGTGGACCAAGTTTTGCCTCGTTTCCTGTCGTTCCTCTCGTTTCTCATATTTTTTTTGACACGTAACCACGGGGCACGGGGTGATCCGTATTATCATCATGGGTGTTTCGGTTTGTATCAATGGAGCAGGGAGTATCACGGGAGAGCATGGGAGAGCACGGAAGAAGCACGGCAATTGTGAGGTTAGAACGAATGTGATAAATAGAAAAAGGTATCGTAGATGTATCTAGTTGGAGGTGCCGAGTAGTAAAGACAAGAAAAAGGTTATAGCTACGCCGTCCCGGTTCCCAAATTGACAAAGGAAAGAAATAAACCAGAAAAAAAAATATCAAAATCTAAAGTCGAGGTACACCTCATTAAATGCTGTGACTGCTGTTAAATTCAAACTTGCCGCAACATCTACAGCCGGATCCGGCCATCGTTGCCTCCGAACCATCGCCGGATGCCGTTGTCGTTTCCTTGTGCTGATGCATTGTTGTTACTGCCGCTGCCGCTGCCGCTGGCCTCGTCGTTGCCGCCAGACATCCATTTCGGCTTCTTGAAGCCCTGGCCAATCTCTTGGAACCACTTGGGCGCCTCGATCGTGTCCATGGTGTTCTTCATGCGGTGGCCCAGCTGCTGGAAGATGTTGTCGTCTTCGTCATCTTCCTCGTCGTAGTACTGCCTGCGTTGTTGCTGCTGATTTTGTCTTGAAGAGCCAGCACCGCCAGCAGCACCGAGTGTTCTTGTTCGCGCACTCGGTGCAGCAGGCAGGATGCCTGAGCTCGATGGCGATACGGCGAACGGCGTTGTCGGGTTGGCGCCTTCGGACGACGACAGCACATCTTCTGGGTCGTCCTGGTAAGCAGCAGGGCCACTGTGACGTCCACCGGGAACGACCATGACAGGGCTGCGGCGGCCGCCAATGCTAGACTCGTTGGCACCCAGACGGCCCGCAGCCTCGAGGCGGCGCTGCCGAATCGACGTCCCATTGAGCTCGCGCTCCATCAGGTCGCGGCCCTCGCGCCACGAGCCTGTGCCGTAGTTGCGCAGGCTGCCGCCCTCGTAGTCGTCATCGTCGTCGTCGTCGCCGCCCAGCTCGGCGCCGTAACCGAAGAAGCGGCGCACACGGCCATATAAGCCAAAGAGCGTGGCGAGCACGGGGAACAAAATGAAAGTGGGCAACAGGTAGTCAAACCACGTGCCCAGGCGGGTAAAGGTGATTAGACGGCCCAAGAAGTTGTAAAAGACCGTCTTCTCGTAGATGCTAGACGACAAAAAGGTCATAAAGTTGTACGACAGCGGGATGCTAAGGCGTGCGACCTGGGACGCGTACCAGAATGCCGACTCGTGTGCCGTGTTGCGCTTGACGAGGGCACGGCCGCGCCAGACCTTGACTTCGGTGATGGACGTCAGCGCTGCGGCGCACATGTACAGGATCCAGCCCGTGGCGATCAGCTGGCCGGCAAAGCCGACCTGGCCCTTGTCGCCAGTCCAGTGGTGGACGACAGAAAGCCGAATGATGGACGCTTCCGGCAGTGCCGCCTTGACTAGTTCAGACCAGACAATGCAGGCCGAGGCGCAGGCCAGGATGACGCCAAACAACAGGCGTGAGAAGGGCACCGCGTGGTAATAAACGAGATAGCGTTGGTAGGGCGAGAGGATGGACACGCGGTCCCAGAGCCTGTCGTCCGCCTTGGGTTTCGGGAGCTCGAGGCGCTTGTGCGTGGCCGAGTTGAGGACGGCCTGTGTCTGCGAGTAGCGCTCCAAATGCTCGTTCCACTCGCTGGCGTAGCGGGACCGAGCGTGGCGTGCACGGACGAGACGCCGCGTGAGGTCGGCCATGTACTTTTTGGTGATGACGGTCGGGACGATGCGGTCGCTGGCCGAAGCCGCCGATGTGCGAGAGACGATGCCGCTGCCCGTGCCGCCCGAGCGTGTGTTGCTGTCCGCAAGGCTGACGCCCTCGTTGATCTCCTCGATCCACTCGCGGTAGTCGAGTGCCGAGCCCGTCTTACGCTGGCCAAGCTCGACGACCTGCAGCTCAATATCCTCCAAGTCCATCTCAGCCTCTTCCAGCTTCTCGTAAAGTTTGGGTGCCTGGCTCTGCAGGCGACGGAGGCGACGGCTCGGGGTTGCTGTGCGAATAAGGCGTCGAGGAATGGCGACCAGGCCGTGGCCCATGAGGTAGATGGCGAGGACCAAACCCCAAACATAGGCGAGGGCCATGACGAGACCCTTGATCGAGTCGACTGAGAAGCCGTACATGACAATGACGTACGCTAGGCCGATAATGCCGCTTCCAAAGACCATTGCGTGATATTGGGCGTTGGAGCGGAGAGAGTAGAGGATGCGGTCCTGCACGGCACGGTAGCCGGCATCCGAGTATTCGGCGAGGATAGGAAGGATGAACCTGCGAAACAACAGAATTAGTAAACAAGTAAAGGAAACGAGAATGTAGATGAAAAGCATGGCAAAAGCCATCCTCTCCGTGAAGAACGCACCAAGTCAAGACAAAGGTCAGCCAGTAGGTGATGCGCCACGAGACGCGCAGCACTGTCTGGGGCAGCCAGATGCCGCGCGTGGCCTCATCGTCGGTCTGCGCACTCGAGGCGAGGTCGATGGGCACCAGCAGGACGATATTGGCCGGCAGAAAGAGGGCGAAGAAGACGGGCACGATGAGATAGGCCGGAGTCGTGCGCAGGGGCAAGTAGTATCTTAGGATCTGGAGGGTGACGAGGGCGAAGATGAGCATGGCAATGCTCACAAAGATCTCGGACTTGACGGGGTTCGACGCCTCGAGGCTTGTGAGCGATGATGAGACAAAGTCCGAGTCGAAAACGGCATCGAGATCGACATTTGCGTCGATGCCGACGGCCGCAGCCGCTCTTGCAATTAATGACATAGCGGCCGACAGGGGGGCGACGGCAGGCCGGCGCCCATCGAATGCGAGAGTGTGTGCACTTGGGAGAGGAATATGAACGTTGTCGAGAGTATGGCTGTTGTCGTCGGTCGCAGATGAGGGGATATCGAGTGTCGTGTGATGTGTCGTGATGGTTTGTCTTGGGGGAGTTTCAATACGAAGGAAAGAGGAATGGAAGGCTGCGAGATAATAGTGAGGCAAGGGCGGCGCTTGGGGCGTGTTACGACATTGTGGTCCGCGCGGCGCCCTGTTTGAGCGAGTGTTGCGCCCGGAACGGCAGGCAAGGGTGGGCCCTCGATTATGTAATATTGACAGCCTTCAATATGCAGCCAATGACGACGCTGGGCCCAGTTGCCTCGAGTGTCTCATAGGCTCCATAGGCTCATTCAGCACACTGAGAACAGCGCCGGATTCCATGCAGCCATAGATTCCACATAATCAGTGCCCCTACTGCAGGCAAAAACGCCTGTAGTGTGCCTGGGACCACCTCTGGCTAGCGGCCGGCCCTGAAGAGGCAAGAGCGATGATGAAGGCGACCTTCATAAAGTTGTGAACTGCGCATAAACAGGAAGGAGCGAGGCTCTGCAATGCATGTCACTATTCCTTTTTATCATATATTTCGACTTACCGTTGCCGTCTTGGCTTCTTCAATTTGTCGAGCCTTGCGTAGCCCCTCTTTAAGACGATTGGCAAATACACAGACGCCGAGTATCGGCGAGATTATCTTAAAGAGGAGCCAGAGTCATGTAAAAATGTTTGGATGATGTGTAATTTTGTTGAATATAAAAGTGTCATGCCCAAAACGGAAGGTATATCCGCCATAAACTTGAGATGCAGGTGCGACCCATCGTCAAATTTCACAGGAGGCTGACGGCTGTTGCGACCTTTAAAAGCATGATTTCGCAAGGAAGCTGCCGGGTTTTAGCGGCTCTAGCGGCACATGGAAGGACTGACGGAGCTCCTACTTCCTGCCGCATCCAACCAAACGACGATACCCGAGCTACTCAACACGGAAAGAGGGGTGCATGTCGTATCGCTCCGTGTAAAGTGACAAAGAGAGAGTTTCTGTGGGATATTACTTTTGACAAAGCAATTAGCAGAGACTGACGAGACCGGGTATATAATGGCTGCCACGGTCCCGCGAGCTGCCTTGCGGGCGCTTGCCCCGCGTGCTTGCTCTCATACGAGAAGTGCATCTTCCATCAGCAGTCTTGGGCGCATATCTTACAGCTCCATTTTCAGTCAGAAACGATCATATCGACAAGATCGACCACGAACTCTCAGTCACAGCATCAGCCTCAGCACAAAGCCTACCCCAAGAGCATTCTCTACGTCAAGGACCATGGCGAGCGATCTGGAAGTGAAGCTCACGGCGCCTAACGGCAAGGAGTGGACGCAACCGCTCGGCCTGTTTATCAACAATGAGTTTGTCAAGAGCAGCACGGGCGAGACCATTGCCTCGATCAATCCGAGGTGAGCACCTAAATTAATTCAATGGTCAACACAGCACGCACACTGACACACCCAGCACTGAACAGGAGATTTGCTCCGTGTATGCAGCTTCAACCCAAGATGTCGACACGGCCGTCAAGGCGGCCCGCAAAGCATTCCGCGATCCGTCATGGAAGCGTCTGTCGGGCACCGACCGGGCGGCCATGATGTACCGCCTCGCGGACCTCGTCAACCAGAACGCCGAGCTGCTAGCGACGATCGAGGCCCTCGACAACGGCAAACCCTACTCTGTCGCTCTGACTGAAAACGTGCCCGAGTTTGTCAACGTGATCCGCTACTACGCGGGCTATGCCGACAAGAACTTCGGGCAAGTCGTCGACGTCGGTCCCGGCAAGATGGCTTATACGGTCAAGGAACCGTTGGGTGTCTGTGGCCAGATTATCCCGTGGAACTTCCCGCTCGACATGGCCGCCTGGAAGCTGGGACCGGCTTTGTGCTGCGGAAACACTGTGGTGCTCAAGCTCGCCGAGCAGACGCCATTGTCGATGCTCTACGTGGCCCAGCTGATCCGCGAGGCCGGGTTCCCGCCGGGCGTCGTCAACATTATCAACGGCCACGGCCGTGAAGCTGGAGCGGCACTCGCCAAGCACGAGAATGTCGACAAGATTGCATTTACTGGCAGCACGGCCACGGGTCGCGAAGTGATGAAGCTGGCGGCGGGCACCCTCAAGAACATTACGCTTGAAACGGGCGGCAAGTCGCCCCTGCTCGTCTTTGAGGACGCAGACCTGGATCTTGCAGCCAAATGGGCACATATCGGCATCATGAGTAACCAAGGCCAAGTTTGCACGTCAACCTCGCGCATTCTGGTGCACGAGGCCGTGTACAACGACTTTGTCACGCGGTTTAACAAGGTCGTCGAGAACGTGTCGGTTGTTGGTGATCCCTTTGACCCCAACACGTTCCAGGGTCCCCAGGTGACGCGCGCACAGTACGAGCGTGTTCTCGGCTACATAAAGACAGGTCGCGAGGAGGGCGCAACACTGGCAATGGGCGGCGAGCCCGTGGGTGGACCTTTGTCCAAAGACGGCGGATCGAGCAAGGGCTTCTTTGTGGCGCCGACCGTGTTTACCGATGTGAAGCCGTCGATGAAGATTTACCGTGAGGAGATCTTTGGGCCGTGCGTGGCAGTCGCCCCCTTCAAGACGGAGGACGAGGCCGTGGCCATGGCCAACGACACGACATATGGCTTGGGGGCAGCTCTATTTACACGCAATCTGACACGTGCTCACCGCGTGGCACGCGAGATCGAAGCCGGTATGGTGTGGATCAACAGCTCCAACGACTCAGATTTCCGTGTGCCTTTTGGCGGGGTCAAGCAGTCTGGCATCGGACGGGAGCTCGGCGAGGCTGGCCTGGCAGCGTACAGCAACATCAAGAGCATTCATTTGAATATGGAGGCCAATTAGGTGCTCCCGAGGCGAAACTTAGTTTAAATTTGAATGGTTGGATGACAATCATGTTAGCTAGCGCTTGTGCTGTCAATAAACAGCTTCTAGATGAGAACTGAGAGGGTTATCCTAGAGATCGTAAATCGTGAATAAATAAAAGTGAAAATAAAGAAATAAACAAGACCACACACCCCTCTTAGCCAAAGTCAGTTGTGGTGTATAAAGGCACGTTGAGTGACGTCGCCAGACTACCACTGTGCATGCCGGACAAGCCGAGTGCCGTGTTGCCGATGCCTCCGGACAGCGGTGCCATGCCGTACGGTGAGTACATGGGCGGCAGGGGTACTGGTGTATTGCGTGCGGCTGTCGGTCCGTTCTTGAGGTCCAAATCACCACCTTGTCCGGGACCCGGGCCCTGGTTATCAGCCTGGGCCCGGCCCGCATCTCCGTATCCCGACATTTCCGTATCTCCTGCTTGTGGCGGCTGTGGCGGATGCACATAGTTTATCGTGTTTGGTACGCCCTCTGTGCCCAGCCCGCCCAGTCCCATGTTGACGCCTCCCATGCCAATAGCAGCGTTCCCCGGTGTCGCCCCATCCGCACCGACTTCTTGGCCGACCTGGTTATGCCAGCAGTTCCACAGGATATCAAAATCAAAGCCTTCGACGTCTGTTCCGATCGAGTCTGATCCATCGTCACCAGCGGCTTTGTTGTCGATCCCGTTGTATACCCCTTGGCCAAGGGCATCTCCCCCCGTGCTGGCAGAAAAGTGCATGGGGTGTTGGTGCTGTTGATGATGCTGTGGTTGCGTTTGGAATTGCGGTGAAAAGTCGGTAGACGGTAGACCGTACGGCGGTGGAAGTACCAGCGGGTTAGAAGCCGTTGTTCCCTCGGCTCCTTCGTTTCCAAACATTGTGCCGCCGTGTTGTTGGGTCTGGCCTGGAGGGAAAGAAGACATTTGAGCCGGTATGCCCGGTGTATTTTGCATGCCCATAAGACCTTGTTGAGGCTCGCCACCACTTTGTGGTCGACCCGTGAAGCCAGCGTCTACATTGATGCAGTCCAGTGGCTGTGATGCGCCAAACCCTGTACCAGAGCCCGAGTTTGCTTCCGTTGGAGGCTGTGCCAGTTGACTGCGAGCTGTGTGTCGAGTGTTCACGGTGCTTTGGAAGCCTTTCTCGGCCACAGACCGGCCGCCCCCGAACGGAACAGCTCCTCCACCGACAGCTGCATGGGCAGGCTGGCGATCAAAGAAGGTGTCGATGGGATCTGTGATACCGGGAACAAAATCCTTTGGAAACTCGAAGCGGAACGTTCGTGGGGTGGTACGCATGCGCCTGATGGGTTCGTTTGCCTTGGGCAAATCGGTACCCATTTGTGTATCACCACCGGAAGAAACGGTCGTGCTGCCGGCCCCAGGGGCGGTAGTAGAACTAGAAGTTTCCGGGATCGTAGATCCCGCGGATGGATCTGCTGTAGGACCTGCGGGAGCTGCCACGGGAGCCGGCGGTCCATTGCCGTTGGGCGTCGTGCAAATATGCCTGTCGACGACTTCCTGGAGAGCCTCGAGAATCCACACAAGCCGTGTGGCCTGGGGATCGGTGGCTGAAAAGTAGCGCATAACCTGCGTGGCCTGGACAATGTGGCCGCCGTAGGCCGTATTGTGGAACATGGCAATAAACTCGTTGGTCATGATAAGTAGTGTTGCAGTGAAGAGAAAGTGCCTAGGCTGTTAGTCGGATATTCGGAAAAGAAGAGGACGAAGGGTGGCCTACATGATGAATGGATCCCTCTTGGGAATATATTTTGCGTTGTATGCATGGGCGATCATGGCAATGGTGTGGTAGGATGCCGTGACACAGTTCTCGGCAAACCGTTCGGTGCGTGAGCGAGGAGTTGACGAGTAGCGGCCGGTGCTGCTGCCAAACCCGCCCGAGGACCGTTTGGCACCACTGACGCGACTTATTCCTGTCCGACTGCCCAACCGGTTGAGTGTACCAAAAAAGCTGTTGAGGTTGCCGGCCGTACCGCCGACATTGCTGGCATTGGCATGGTTACGTCGGTCGGCCTGGACGAGAAATAGGAAAAAGGGGCGTGTCAACAAGATGACGGCATGGCAGTAAAAGAGGTTTGTGTGAAGAATGGCAATGCTTTGTGCATGAGGGACATGCGAAGCTTTGCCAGCAGCGACGGCGGCCGCAAACTCGACTGAGCGTTGCCATCGCAGGCTCTCGTTCATCTCCTTGGCCCAGACGCTGCACTGGCGGACAATGTCGCTTGTGGCATGAGATGAGACTCGACGTCGGGCGTACATTTTCTTGAGGATGATGCCAATGATGCGACAGCCACGAACAGAGGCATCAAACCCATAATTATTGATTTTTCGGGAAGGGGTCGACCGGCCGGTCATGGAGGGATGGCTGGAAGACGACGATGACGATGGGGGAGCAGGTGCAAGGCCGCCAGAAGCGCTCGCCGCATTGCTTCCTTGTCCAGTCATACCTGGCTGTCCCAAAGGTCCAATAGGCGCAATCTGGGGCACCATCATGGCGTCTTTGAAAGCGACATCTGTACAGTCGTTGTCACTGATTGCGGGCGGACGGCCGAGAGACGCGGCAATGAAGCGGTCCAGCACATACAAACTCTTCCAGATGTTGCACCTCAACAAGACCTCAGAGGGCGTGAAATTGACCATGGTTTCTTCTCGATGTAGGCCGAGCGCAATGGCAGACCGGACAGCAATGCCGTGGTACGTAAACGCTGCATTCCGCTTGGACATGGCCAGCATGTAGACAGACATGAGCAGCTGAGCCTGGACAGACCACAGGTCGGCATCCTCGACGCCGCTCAATGGGTCATCCATGACTTTGGCCGTTCGAAAGAAGAGCTCAGCCTGGTTGTAGGGTAGGTCGAGCAGTGGACGGATCACCGTCAGTCCATTCGGTCCACCTACATCAGGCGTAGACATGGCGAGGCCAATGGCAAACGAAAGATTGAGCAGACACAAGAAATGACTGCTAGCCATCAAGGGATTTGTGTAGCAGCGGTCGAGCTCGGCCAGAAACTCACGGCGGTCAAAGACTTCAATGATCGAGCTAGTGTTGATAAAAAACGACTCGGTGAGCACATCGGCCGTGTGGCGGTCGGGGAGCATGCTGGGCGGGCGAACGTATGGTGGGAGAGACAGAACATTTTCGACAATTGACTCTTTTCGGGGATCGAGGGTGAACTGCGACTGCCCGCTGATGCTCTCGACCATGAGACGGAAGAGGTGCAGGAAGGAAAGAGTGGCCGAGTCGCCAATGTACACTGCAATGTTAGGAAGGCGCGAAAAGGGGGAGGTACAAATCACAAAATAGGAAGCGACAAAAATGCAAACAGGAAAGAGCGAGATTATAAGGAAGTAGCGCATGAG
Source organism: Sporothrix humicola (assembly GCA_021396245.1). Lineage (NCBI taxonomy): Eukaryota > Fungi > Ascomycota > Sordariomycetes > Ophiostomatales > Ophiostomataceae > Sporothrix > Sporothrix humicola. The sequence continues at coordinate 455,297 of WNYE01000012.1, forward strand.
GGAAAGAACTTACGGAGACGCCCCTTTTGGTCTTGTAGCATGCGCGTCGTCTGCAGCAGAATGGCTTCCTCTTCGTGGCCGCTCGTCGAACTCGCCCGCGTCTGCTCTTCCAGCCCGCCATCTGTCGACGGCCGCCCGCTGTCTTGGGCCGATACCGGCTGGTAGAGACTGCCTTGCCCGTGGTTCTGGAGAAACGACGTTTCCAGCTCAATCGATACTTCCTTTCGGCGGCCGCCCCACGATCTCGAAGCTCCTGTTGCCGACGATGATAATGACAACGACGACGATGACGCATGCGGCATCGGTTTCATCTTGAGCCGCGCCTTTGAATCAATTTCCAGCTTTGGCTGTGGTGTTACGGACGACATGGACGAGATGTTGCCGTGGCTGTGGTAGTTGAGGCGGTGGTGGTGATGTTGCGGTCGGAAAGAGTGGAGTTCGGTCGATACCGACGTCGACGACGACTCGACATGGCGGCGTTTGGGCGGCGAGGCCGAGGACGAGGCAGCCGATCCGTCGTAGGTATCGTCGGTCGAGGGCCGGCTGCTGGACATGGAGGAACCAGTTGCAGGCCCAGTTCCGGCAACAGACCCGGCTCCGGGCCCCGAACCAGGGCCTTGGCCGACGCCCGTCGAATAGGTGCAGGTGACGCTCTTTTTCGTGCATGTTGAGCACGGCTTTGTGCCATTGCACTAGAGAAGGGGTGTCAACAAAAGTGAAGAGATGAATAGACGAGGAAACGGCACAAAAGATGCAAAAGCCAGTCCCGAGAGATTGGTTCGACAACGGCGATATGGTACGATGCCCATTGCCAGAAATTGATGACGGTTCCACGACAAAGCCACGAGATTTGAGGTCTGATGTAAGACACGGGGAAGTGTGCTCAACGATTTAGGGAAACCAAAACAAGGAACAGGATGGGAGTGAAAGCTTGAAAGAGGCTGTTGCACTACCGCTTGTCATACAAGCAAGATGATGGAGATAACCGGGCAAGATGGGGCATGACATAAGAAGGAAACAGAGTGAATACCTCCGAGAAGCTTTGACACTGGAACCATGGGATACTTGGGAAACCTGTCCTACCTTTTGCTTGCGGCGCTTGCAGTAGTCGCACGCCTGCGCCGTCCGCTGGCGCTTGTCGTCAGGAACCTTTTGGCGGCTCATCTTGAGAGAAAGAGGAGGGACAGGAAGAGAATATAAAGGCGGATATTAAGGTGAATGATCAAGCAGGGACAGAGAGGTGGGCGAATGGAGGCATGGTGAGACAAAGAGATGGAGACAGGAGAAATAGAAGGGTGAGAGTACGGAGTAGAGTGACGGAGAGAAGGTCTGCAAGGCTCGATGTACCTTGTGCAGGGCGTCTAGACCGTGTTGTCGGAAGAGGTGAGGTTCTGCAGCGGAAGGGTAAAAAGAATTGAGAAGAAATGGGCGGATGAGGAGGGGAAACAGAACAGCGAGGAGGGGCTCGACACGAAACGGAAGAAAAGGAAAAGAAAGGTGAGGGAAAAGTCAAGAATGGATGGAAATCAGAGAGGCAAAAAGTGAAGGAAAGTCGGGGATGGCAATGTGATGAGAATGGGCAAATGAGCAGGGGCGACGATAAATAACGATGAGAGTCGAGCTGTCTCCGTCTGTCTTTTCTGCCTCTCTACAATTACAGAGCCTTATTTCGGGATATTGAGGATTCACAGCTGTCCAGCAAAAAGCAGAAATGGACAGTAGGAGCAGTAGAAGAAGACGACGAGAAAAAGAAATTATGGAGGATTCTTTACACGAATGAACATCACAGCTCGCAGGTGGTCGTCTTCTCTTTCCCATCGTTGACCAAGCGATTTCTCTCGCTTAGCTTGGACTCGATAGTTTTCAGATTTTCTTCCACGATGAAGATCGCGGACGGGTATTTTCGTCAGAAGCTGTTCAGTCGATTGATTTGGTTATATTCTTCTCACTCTGTCTCTCCTCTCTCCTCCTCTTTTCTTTTCTTCTTCTTCCATAAAAAAGACGAAATAGGTCGGGCGCAGCAGCTGATGATGTACGATGTACTCTTGTTATTTTCTTCGTTGCAGCGGCCCGGCCGGACAGCTGTTCTGAGTTGTTCTGGCCGTGAAAAGAAGGAAGAAAAAGGGAAGAAAAAGAAAAGGGAAAAGGGAAGGCAAGATGCTGACCAGGGTGGTGGACGCAAAAGCGTTGCAACAGTTTTGACAAAGGGTACAAAGTACATGTACATCGATGTGGCGCGTTGGCGTAGCTGTTGTTGTCGTCGTTTTTGATTGAAAGAAACATCTCCTCTCAGCCTTTCTCATCACAGTGCCCTTCCCTTTCACACCCTCTCTTTCCCTTGGCGGGATGCGGATTGGCTGGCTACCTGCAGATGGCCTGCAGAAACGGCCTGGATGGAGGCTGCATTGACAAACGCATATATTGTGTGCTTTTGCAGTCCATTGCAGTTTTGCACTTTTGGCTCACTCGTTGTCGTTGCCCTTCGTTTATGTGCAGCCCATCGAAGAAACGCCACAGGCATGAATGTGCTGGCTTAAGAAAAGTGAGAAAAGCGAATGCAAAGACAAACGGAATGGCAGGTCTAGACACGCGGCGCGGCACGAGAAAAAGAAGAAGAAAAAGGACGGGAAAGCGGTCAGGGTTTCTTTATCTGTTTGCCTTTTCGTTTCTTTTTTTATTCTCTTTCATCCGAGTGCCTCTGTCCCCTACACATGTGACAAGGGTGCAGTCAAGTAACAGCCTCGAGGGGCCAACCCGAGTCGAGTCCTATTGTGGCAATGATGAGAAGAGGTCGTTCATTAGAAAAGCGGTAGAATGTGTGACTAATTTAAGAAAAAAAATGAAAATATGTTGTTGGATATCTGGTACCCCATGCAGTTGATTTTTTTTAACTTGCAAAAATTAGAATAAGAAAAAAATACCGATGCGAAAAAAAGATTATTATCAGATAAAGCATATTTCTCTTGGCTTGCCGAGTCGAGTAGTCTTGATCATCGGGAAATCCCACAACTCTCAAGGAGGGAACCTTTGAATTCAATAAATTACGCGAGACAGACTAAAAGGGAAGGGGGGAGATAATCCAACAGGCTGGATGGCGGGGATGCAAACGAGCAATAAACACGATGGGAAAGAGACTGATAGAAAAGGAAAAATAGACAGGCATCTTGACCGGACTGGGAGGACCAACAGACAAAAAATAGCACAAAACAGACAGCAAACAACAAAAACAACAGGGGATATCATGGAATAGTCATAACTCAAAAAGAAGAAAACCACTAGTCTATGCATGTTGCTTGTCTTGTGTGACCATCCTATTTGATCCTGGGAGCTGTAATGAGGCAGAAATGGTGGAACACTTAGAATGTTGGAAATTGAAGATAATCAAATATACGACTTATGTTGGCAAATATGCCGCAAACAGACAGATTGGGCTACAAAGTGCGCTCGACCTAGACCTAATTGTCAAAATGGTTCATGACCGTGCAGCCGGTAAAAAATAAGTGAGACATTGAGACACATGGCTTCATGGCCGGTGAAGATCAAGGGGGGAGTTGGGTGCTGATATACTTATATGTACTGGTGGTGTCTGAGGAGGGGCGGATGCTGCACCGTGGTATTGGGAGAAAATAACAGGGACCACATCCGATGCAGCGGATGTCTGCGCTGTCTGTGCGGGATTGTCATTGTCGTCCTTCAACGTCAAGAGACAACCACATCCACACAAATAAAGACAAGGCTCTCGCGAGGTACCCGTCCCCCTTTTCAGTCTTTTCTCAAAGGAAGGTTACCGCTCGAACCGGCGAGCCCGTATGGTCGGTAGTGTTGCATTCGTTTGGATTGACTTGTTCGGTATTACGGCCTGACCCGGTCATTGTGTCAAAACAAAAGAAAACTAAGAAAAGTGACCGATCCTAAATAGATGATGTGTAGCGTGCGTGTACATGTCTTTGTGGTTGCCTTTATTGCCTATCGTTTTCCTTGACGCATGAGACTGTCTTGGGCTGGACGTGGGGGACCATCTGGTGAGGCTGAGAAGTTAGATAATCCACTTGTTTGCTCATGATCATGATGCTGATGCTGATGTTGGCACTGAAAAGACTCGCTTCTCTTCTTTTATTGTTCCTAAAGGCTATGACACGTTGTGGTTTTTGTACATGTAAAATGCAGAACAAGTAAGAGTACAGTACAGTTCGTAGGGGAGACGGAGTACGCGATAGAAGACGAAAAAAAAAAGAAAATAATAAAATAAGAAACGCAGGCAAAAGTAAATGGTAGTAACATGTCTAGAATTAGGAGGCCTCACGACCTCTTCTCAACCCTTCCTCCTCTTTTCTCTTTTCTTCCCCCCTACCTCCTTACAGAACAAGCCGACCGGGCTCGTTCTCGAGGACGACCTTGAGCCGCTCCAAGAAGACCTTGGCGCGCTTCTCCTCGTCCTTGGGGACGGAGAGCGTGAAGAAGTTGATGCCGGTCGAGACGGCGGGCGCGCCGGGCTTGACGGACGAGGAGGCAGACCGGGCCGTCGTCGTGGCCTTGACCTTGCCGGACAGAATGTCGAGAACGTCGACGCTGCGCTTGGCCTTGGGGGGGCGGGGCGAGGTGGAGGCGGTTGTGGGCAGGGCCGAGATGGATGGCCGGTAGTGGCCTTGCGAGTATTTGGAAGAGAAGGTGGTCGACGTCGATTTGCGGCCGGAGGTCAGCTCGTCAAACAGCTGCGAGGCCGACGGGGCGGGCGCGGGGCCGGCACGCGGCAGCTCGTCGTTGGCGACGTCGGTGGCGCGCGAGACAAAGGTGGAGATGGGCATGAAGACGCCGAGCGAGCTCTGGATCTTGTCCTGGGCCTCGATGACGGCCTCGAAGGAGACGGGGAGGGAGACGGAGGTCGTCGTCGGCTTGGGCGCGGCGGCCTTGGCGGCCTTGGCTGCGGCAGCTGCTGCGTCCTTTGGTGCCTCCTTTGCGGGCGCGGGCGCCTTGATCTTGATGTTGCTCAGATCCAGATGTGACAAGTGCTCGAACCGCGTCTCGAGCTCGGCCGGCACGCCCGCCGAGACCTGGCCCAGGTACGCCAGGACATCGCCCTTGAGCAGGCGGCCGCCGGGGCCTGTGGGCGTCATGTCGCCGACGACGGCGGCCGGGTCGAGGCCGTTTTGCTTGATGAGGTGCTGCACGGAGGGGTAGAGGGGACGTGACGGGTCGGCCTTCTTTGAAGAGGAGGAGGAGGAGGAGCTCTTGGATACTGTCTTATCGGAGGATGCCGACTTGGTCGACTCGGATTTGGGGGTCTCGGCGGCTGCCGCCGACTGAGACTCAGCTGGCTTTGTCTCGGACTTCGTTGCTGGCTCGTCGGCAGGCATCTCGAGCGTCGAAATGTCGTCGTCCGCCTCGGCCAGCACGGCAATCCGCGTTCCCACCGGCACGCCCTTGCTGCCGTCGGGCTGCACAATCTTGAACACAATGCCGTCGTCCTGTGCCTCGACGTCCATGGTCGCCTTGTCCGTCTCAATCTCCAGCAGCACATCGCCCACCGAGTACTTGTCGCCCTCCTTGACACGCCATGCCGCGATGCTACCCTCGGTCATGGTCGGCGACAGCGCCGGCATGGTTAAGTTCTGCGCCACAGCGAGGCGAGCCGTCGTGTTGAAGCCTAGACGTGAAGCTGTTAGATCGTGATCTCGACTGTCTTCTACCCCTCCCTCGATTGTATTCCTTCATCCACCGGCGACTTACCTCGCGACGGCACCCATCGGCGCCCGGCCAGCCTCAGGGAGAGGCGGCTAGCTGCGGCGAAGCTCGCCATTTGTGTTTTGGTTGGAGAGAAAGAGGAGGAGGAGGAGGAGGGATAGGGAGTCGAGGAGTAAAGTCGTGATGTCAAAGGTCGAGATCTTAGGTTTGTCAAGTGGATCGCTCGGATTCGGTTCGTCAATTGATCGTAGTCGTTGATCTCGCTATTATTGCTTCGTGATTGAGCTTGTCGTCAGTAGACAGCTCCGCGTGTAGAATGGGACGAACAAGTCGAATGTTGGACGGCACAAAAAAAAGGTACAAAGCAAAAAGGTAAAAACCTCAATTGGCGCGATTGCTCCTATCTCGGGGTTGGCTGGTAACTGGCAATAGCAGGAGCAGCCAAACAGTCCTACGTTTACCACTTTTTTGCGTCTGTTTCGTTGGGGTCGGGGCAATCTTCGCCGAAAAATTTAGCAAAATTACCGCCTCCAAATTGGGGATAACTCGCTAGGGCGACCTGGGACAGGGCTGTCGGTGGATTGCCAGTGGCTGGCAATTGCAGCGAAAGCGCGAGGAACGCCCGGAGCTGTCAATTTTTAGTAGAGTAAGTCCGTTATTTGGGCGATAATTTAGGGGCGGGAAGCTGGGACAAAGCTGGGCTCCAGGGGTGGCGGCGCACCAAAACATAAGCTCCGTTGGGGGAGAGCGAACGTGTTGTCTTGTCGCTGGGAGGACAGACCCACTTTTGGCACAGTACAATGGCAGTATTCTCTCACACCGCCTGCACTGTCCTCTTACAGCGGCCAAATACGGCCATCGACGGCTTTGGTGATATTAAAGAGTTGAATACTCCGTCCGTTGAGTAAACAAAACAGGAGACATTCCGAGATTCAAATGAACAAATCGGACAAAACGGAATACGTGCAAAACAGAATAAACAAAAATGGGCTTTATTGTATCCAAAATAGCAGTGCGCTCAAGACGCTCTAAAATTGACTGACCAAGTGTCGATGGTCTCTCCCCTGTCTCCAATCTCCAGTAATTAATCTATCTCAGTGCCAGCCTCGCCGGCTTCGTATTATCGGCTTGGATTACAAGACGTACCCACCCGAAGCCACCGCGTTCCAGGGCCGGGCCGCCGCCGCCTCCTCCAGCTCCACACACCACCACAGCACCTCCTTGGCTTTGTCGGGCTGCCCGCTCTCTTCGTGCGCACGCGCCAGCGCAAACCACGCCTCCGAGTTGTCCCACGAGCTGCCGAGCTTGGTGAGGCTGGACAGCAGCGTGAAGGCGCGGTCGCGTGCCGCCAGACGGTCAATGGGCGGCAGCGACGACGCCTTGTACGGCGGCGGGAGGTCGCTCTCCTTGGCCTTGACGACGGCAGTCTCTGTAAACGCGGCCGTCCGCGCTTTGCGTCTCTCTTCCTTGTCCTGGGCGGGCTGGGCAGTCGACAGGCCCAAGGGCGTTGATGGCAGCGTCGGCTTCGGCTCCTTGTCGCTTTCACCCGACGGGTGATGCTTCCCCGGGAACAGCGTGCCGTCGGCCAGCTCGAGGCGCGGGATGGCGTGCGGCAGCACGAGCTTCTCGCTGTGGATATCGAGTAAAATATTGGACAGGCCGATCGTGGCTGCCGGGTGGTCGGGGAAGTGCGTGAGGGCCGCCTCAAAGTCGAGCCGCGCATTGTACGGCGCGCCCTTGTCGAGCGACAGGTAGCCCATCTCGGACCACACGTCCGCCCACAGCTCGTCGACGCTCTTCTTGGCGACCCAGCCGCGGCTGCGCAGCGACACTCCCGTCGCCGTGTTGTTTCGTGACGCGTCAATCTCGAGTTCTTGGACAAGCTTCTGTGCCTCGGCCGTCGCCCGCTTGGCGTCGTCGTACATTTCGGCTCGCCGGTAGAAGCCCGCAATCATCAGCCAGACTTCGACGAGGACCGTCTCGCGCCGCCGCTTCTCGTGCTCCTTGGAGAACTGGATCACGGGCAGGAGGGAGAGCGAGGTCTCGACGCTCTCGGGGGCGGCTGCACGGTCAGCGTCGGCTCCGCTGAGTCGTGCCCGCGACGACGACGCCGCGATCGAGTCCACCTGCGATGCCTGCCGGCTCATGGACACAGGCGGGGGACCGCTGGCGGCTGACGAGACACGCTGGCGCGTCGGCAGAGACGAAAAGAACTCGCCGCTCTGGCCGCCCTCGACATCGAGCGGCGAGAACAGGCTGCCACTCTCTAGAGACCTGTGGCCTGGCGGCGCACCACCACTGCTGACGGCCCGGCGCCGGCTGCCACTGCTGTCCCGCTTTCGCAAGCTGTTGCGCTTGCCCGACTGGCTGCGGCGCTCGTTAAAGTTGCCGGATTTGCGCGACCGGCGGAAGTCGTCAAAGTCGTTGTTGGTCACCTGGATCGTGGGTGCGTCGCGGCTGGCCACGGTCTGTGTCGTCTGCGGGCGGGTAGAGACGCCACCACCAGACTTGTCCAACCCGACCATGCTCGAGTGCTTTGTCGTCGGCCGACCGCCGGCACCACCACTGCCGCGGCCAAATATGCTACCCTTGATGCTGCGCAGCGTGCCAGCCGAGCTCTTGGGAACGGTGCCTGTCTTGGGGGCGACGGACAGGGTCGACTTGCTGGCCTGTGGCGGCCCAAACAGGCGCGCAAACAGGCTCAGCAGCTCCAGACTAGCATTGACGGCCACCTTGGGGCTCTCGAGCAGCTCGACTAGCGCCAGCTGCGTCATCTTGACCTCGAGGATCCTCTCTTTTTCAAAGTCCTCCATATCGTCGACCAGCCCGCGGCTCCAGTTGGTGTTCTTCTCGTTGTCACCACCACCCGCCTCGTTGAGGTGTTCGCTGCGGTACATGGTCTCGCTGCCAAACAGGACCGACGGGTCCTTGAACTGCTCGAAAGCGCCCTCGCACGCCCGTGCCGCCATGACGTAGTCTTGACGGGCGCTCAGCAAAAGTGACAAAAGGTGCCACAGCGGAATCATCGCACGCTCGCGCCAGTAGGGACCGTTCACATAGTCGTGGTCCGCGTCAGGCGCCTTGTTGGACAGCAGCGCACCCTTGACAAGATCGATTGCTGCGCCAATATCGCGCTGCTCCACAAGCAGCATGCCCAGCGCGAACACGCTGCGCAGATTTGATGACTGGCCAAACTCGGGCGACAACGATTTGCGGAGGGACCGGACGGCCTTGGCTTGGATGTCGGCGCGAGAAGAAGAGTCGAACGTCATGCGTGACCACTGTGCCAATGATAGACCAATGGCCTGCCAAGCGAGGGCGTGAACGCGCAGAGGGATGTTGGTGCCCTTGAAATCGGACACGAGCGGTGTCCGCGGCGCCGGGTTTTCCTCGTCCTGCTCGGGGAGGGCATGGCTAAGCTCGTGCAAGCACTGCTCCAGTTCTTGACCGAGGCCGTATGCCTTTTCTGCGGCCTTGCGGTCGCCGTAGCGGCACAAGGCCACAATGCAAAGTGAAATAGTCTCGATAACAGTAGCATCGTCGTCCAGACTCGGCTCGTCCTTGCCCGTCTTGACAATGCGAGCCTTGCCCTTCTTGATCAGGCCGAGGTACGAGTCGAACGCCTTGAAGGCCAGGTCGAACTCTGCCACAGAGAGGTGGACAGTAAACAGGTAGCGAAGAATAGCCGTAGAGTGGTAGGTCTTGGTCGAGGCCCGGTACAGAATGTCGAGGACGCTGCGGCTGGCCGATTCGCGGCCGCCCTGGCCCAGGTCCGACTCGCGCCAGCTGCGGCCCTTGAGCACGGACCAGTTCTGCACGACGAGTCGCACAAACTCTTCCACCTCGACCCGCTCGTCCTCGGCGCGTGGGAATGATGTCTCTTCCAACAAAAGTGTTTCGTAGACGGCCTCGACCTTCTTGAGCTCCATGCGCAGCTGGCTGCGCGCCGATGAATCGTTTCCGCCCACTGGTGCATAGCCTGCCGGGTAGGGTAGGTCGTCTTCGAGCAGAGCCGTGAGCACAGAGTAGTACTCGAACCATATCCGCCGGCGCGGGACTGATCCTCTGAAACCATAACCGCCCAGCTGTACCGCGCCGTTGGTGCCCTCCCAGTACTTGGCCCACGAGCGGAAGCTCACCAGACACTTGGGATCCTCCAAGCTGACCTCGCCCTTTTCGAGGGCATGGCTCTGCAGCATGCAGTACTCAGTCAGAAACAGCTCAGACCAGTACCGCAGCTGCTTGCGGGACTGCTGGACGGCGTGAGCGGTTGTGATGCATGGCAGGCCCTCCTCGAACACGGCCAGGGCCTCCTTCCGCTGGGTCTTGCGCGCCAGGCAGTTAGCCCGCAGGTATGCCGACTTGAGTGCGCACACGCGTGTCCAGTCCGTCACGGCCAAAGAGTTATCGGGGCGGTCGGGCGTCGAGAGTTCGGCCTCGAGGCTTTCGGGCAGCTGCGCGAGGGCAGCATCGTATTCGCCGGCGACCCAGTGCAGCCAGCCCACGCAGACGCGGGCCTGGAACCGGTCCTGCAGAAAGACGTGCTCTTCGTCAATGGTGGCCAGCAGTTTGGGGATTATTGTTGCCGTATCGAGGCCAGAAGGCCCGCCGGAAGAGCCAGAAGGGCCGGAGGGAGGGTGGTTTCGGGTCGCTTTTTCAATGGCGCACTCGGTTTCGGCGGTCAGGGTGAGGCAGGCCCGGCTCGACGCATGCTTCCTGACTTTGCGGACAAGCTCGGGCACGGCGTCCCAGTCGCCTTCGCAGCGAGCCTCGTCGAGCTGCAGCACATAGTGGGCTGCTTTGGTCACGGAGCGCTGAAAGGTTAGAGGGAGAAGCACGAGACAGGGAAGAGGATCGAGGGCAGAGAACTCACACTCATCTAGGCGGCTCCGGGGCAAAGGTGCAGCAGAGTCGACGCGCTCGAAAGGTGACGTAGACGGTTGGACAAGTGGCCTCCTATGGCTTCTGGTGCATATCTCGAGATGCGATGCAGTGGAATGGACGCCGCGTGGCAGAGCAACAATAAGGATGGACAGCTCGAAAACGTGGATAGAAATGACAACGCAATGCTGAAGACGATAGAAAGTCGAATTGACGCAGGTTGAGATCGCTCAAAGTGGTGAAAGGAGACGAATTGCAGGATGATGCGTTGTGTTGTCCTTTTTGGGACTTTTGCGGTTTCCTCGTTTCGACTGCTCTTTCCACGAAATACGTGGTAATGAAAAGGGGGCGTCCACCGTTCCTTCTTGGTTGGTGTTGGCGTCACCCTCGAAAAGTTGGCCAATGCAGCAGGAACGACAGCAACGACAGCAACGGGCCTTGATCGACGCTAGAGCTGTCCCTCGACCGTGCTGCAAAATGGACTGTGATAGGTCTAAGACAGGCCTGGCCAGGCGTTGCAGCAACCAGGCTACAGGGGTGTAAAAGCCGAATGTGAGCTGGCTCAGTGGTTGGTGGCGGGTCGCGACTGCCCGTTGAGCTGGCCGTTGAAAGTGGGTCCACCTAGCTCTTTTTGCTTGTGAAAAGCTGATTAGATAGAAGGATTAAAAAAAAAAAAAAAAAAGTAAAGACGACAACATCTCATACACGGCCGTATATTTTCATGTATGAGCCCCGAAAGCACATATTTTCGGCCCAATTTTCTACGACAGGACTGTGAGACTACAGTCTGAGGACCGAGTTTCTCAAAAAGTCATACTTTAAGAAACAGCCCTCTTTACACAAATATCGACACTCTGGCCCTCGCAATGTCTCTTCCTGCAGATCTCCGCGTCTTGTGCCGGAAGCTGGCCGCAGCCTCACCGGCCGACCTGCCGGCGATGTGCCCTGTTCTCGTGGGCCACATCCTGCGGTGCGGTGAGCCGCTGTCGGCATCCTCTGAGCAGCCCGGCAAGAGCATCGGCAAGAACAACACGAACGAGGCGACGGTTCTCGTGCACAAGCTCAAAACACAGATCAACACTTTACTGCAAGGCAAAACGCCACAGGGCCGGTTCGCAGGCACAGTTCTTGCCAAGGCAGTCATTGACGTCGGCGGCTGGGAGAGTCTGCGGACGTGCGAGCCGTGGGTGCGCGGACTGCTTTCGATTTTGAACAAGCCCGACCCGGCCGCCTCGAAAGAGCTGGCGATTGTGACGCTGACACGCATTTACACCCTCCTGCAAGCGTACCCGACACTGGTGCGCGAGATTGCGACGCCTACCGTCCCGACGTTTGCCACAGCCTGTCTTCAGTTGATCAAACCTGTCACCGCAGGCCAAGGACAGCCGCCGAAAGCGCCGATGAATGTGGCCGAGACGATCACTCGTGCCCTCTCATCTCTGACCCCGCTGTACCCGACGACGCTGCGGCCGTTCGCGGTGCAGACCCGGACGGCGACCCGCGGATTTGTGGCTCCCACGGCCTCAGACGGCCTCACAATTCCTCCGTCGCTGCGTCGCAGTTCTCGGCAACTGCTGATTTTGCTGCACTACACGGCGGCCAAGAACGGCAACTCTGAGGAGTGGTCGAAACTGCTGACAGCGCTACTGCGGGATGCTCACGCTACGGCGGACCAGATCTTCCGGGCCATTCGCGAGTCGCGGGACCCTGGTCTGGGTTTTGCGGCGACAACAGTTTCGTTCGAGGGCGAACCTCTGGGCGGTGGCGACGGTGCAGACGAGCTGCCGGCCTGGACCGGTCTCGAGAGCGGCGCACAGCGGCTGCTGGGCATCCTGGAGACGATTGCCCAGATCTTCCGGGGACCGACGAAACTGCCCGTCACCGTGCCTCTCGGATTGCTTTCCGGCCTCGTCTCACGCATTTCCGTCGTCTTTGCACCGACGACAGCCGCGCAAGAAAAGGACTACGCCTCGCTCATCAACACGAGCATCGGCCGCGAGGAGCGCGATGAGCTGTTTGCCATGCTGCCGAGCCTGCATGCGACGTCCCTCGAACTGCTGACGAGCATTGTCAAGCGCATGGGCGCGAGCACGGTGCCGCTTGCCTCTGATATTCTGGAAGACGCCGTGCGTATGTTCACATCGGATCGTCACGTCCCCCGCGTGCGCAAGAATGCCTATGTTCTGGTCAAGAGCTTGCTGCCACATGTGGGCCCGTCGTTTACGCGCAATACGGTCGATCTGCTCGCCAATGTGGTGCGCTCGAGTTGCCAGGATATTCTGGAGGCTTCGGGCTTCCTGCAGCAGGAGAAGAAGGACGACAAGCCCGTGACGGGGCAGAATGGCAGCAAGGGCGGTGCTGGCAAGGGTGGCGCCGGTCGCTCGGCAGCCTCTGCCAATGCTGACCTCTTCCTTAAGCCGCAGGCAAATGGTTCTTCACCTTCGCAAGGAGAACGCAAGGCTTCCATCAGCGCTGCCCACCTGCGCGCTGCCGAGAATCTGCTGGCCGCTGTCCTCGCCTACGTTCCCCCGCAGCACGTCAAAAAGGCCGACCGCACGCTGCTGGATCGCACAGCCATCTTGAGTGCCAACAAGGACGCCATGGTGGCGAGCGTGCTGCAGCCGTACGTGGACCAGAGTGGACGCTACTTCGCCAACACGATCCCCTTCTTGGCACGGGCGTATCCGCACGACGTGAGCATGGAGATCCTGCGGAGCAATCTACGGACGGCGCCGCACTATTACGGCAACATTTTTGCAGCGACGGCACCGGGCGAGGACGATGAGGAGGACGAGGAGGACGGTGAGTCAGCTGCCGGTGCTGAAGACGAAGAAATGGCCGAGGCAGACGAGGATGAGGCTATGACAGATGGGCCGGAGGCGAGTGCTACATTGACTTCTGGGGACACAACGGCTAGCACGGGCGGCTTTTCTATGCCGTCTGTGTTTGCCGAGCGGAGCAAGCCGACGCCCAGGCCAGATGCCACAGAGACTGCTGCTCCTGCCTTTGAGCCACTGACTCTGAAGCGCAAGTCTGACGAGAAGGAAGAGGCATCTGCAGCAACAAAAAGGGTGGACACTGGCAAGGCGGCGGCACCTGTAGCCGCTCTTGCTGAGGCAGAAGATAGCGGTGACGACAGTGACGGTAGTGTCCAGCTGGAGATGGCGTTTGACGACGATGAAGAGAGCGGTGACGAGGAGTAATTTACAATGTACCACTAGATAGAGATCTTGGGATATACAAACATCTTTTGCGTATAATAAAACATTGATATGTTACTGTATGGTATATATTAAGCTGTTTTTGATAAAAATAAACCAACTGTGGCTTCCAATAGCAATGATCCAAGTGTAACAACCTATGATGTCCAAACCCAAGACTCCAAAATAGACGCCAAAAAAGAAACAAAGTAAGTTATATAAACGCCGTTAAATAGGTCGCCTCAGTATTCAAATAGATATCATGTATGCCCTCTGCTCTTACTTTTTATCCTCGTCCCACCTAATCCCTCAACCACGCCCTCCGTTTCTCCTCTTTGCGTGCTCGCCGTTTCTCTTTAAACGCCTTCAGTTCTGACTTTGACGGCTTGATGCCGCTCCGCTCGGCCTTGAGGCTGCGGCCATCGTGGGCGCTGTTGGCCGCGGCAACGTCAAAGAAGCTGTTGAGCTGCCGGCTCGCCTTGGCGTCGTTGCTGTAGCGGGTGCCGGCACCCTCCTGGATGATGGCTGCCGCAGCAGCGGCGGCGGCAGCAATCCCGTCCTCGCCAGCACCCGCTGTGGCAGCGACACCCGCGTCTGGGTTGGCCTCGCCCTTGGCGTACCACGCGTTTGGATCGTAGTCGCCGTGGATGGCTGGATTGTAGCCGGTGACGGCCCCAGAAGCGGCGGCAGCGCCTGACGCGCTTGCGGACGGCACCCGCGGATTCTCCCACTGGGTCTGCTGGGTAAACCGGTTGACAAAGTACCAGGCCTGGTGCTCGTCGCTCCACATGGGATCCCAGCCGTCGTCGTTTTCGGTCGGTCCTTGCTCTTCATCGGGAAGGGGTTCGTCGGGGAGTGGTGGAGGAGATGTCGGGGCGTCGCCGTCGGTGGCAGCTGCAGCAGCGTCCGATGGTATTGACGGTTCGTCTTTGGCCTTTTCTGTGTCGTTCTTCTTTTCCTTCTCTGTCTTCTCGTCGTCTCCCTTGCTGTCGCTTGTTTCTGAAGGCTCGTCTTGCGGCTGGACTGTGGGCTCGTCTGCTGTTGGCTTTTCTTCTGTGGGCTCTTCAGCCGCCAGCTTGGTAGCCCCGACCTTCTCTGCGACTGGCGCAACCTCTGCCACGTCTTCTGGCCGTGCTTCTGCGGACGAGGCCATCTTTGTTAGATTTGGTTGCCTGTCGTGTGCAGACGATGGAGGAAGGGATGTCGTTCAGTTGGCCGTGTCGCTGTTCAATGGAGTTCAGAGGACAATATATGATCGAGTAGTATTGTAAGACCGCTGAACTTCGCGTCAAATGCCGGGGTAGGGTGTCGTTGAAAAGATCTGAGGGAATCTTGAAAAGATCGCGACAAAAAGCAACAATGCACAGATCCAGTCGAAATCGTAAGCCCCACATAAAATGACGCAGGATTGTGTGCAAGATACAGTCATGTGACTACTCACGTGCCAGGCACAGATAGGTCATGCTAGCACATGCCCTGCCGTAGTCTCGGCAGCATTAAGCTTCTTTAGCACGTTCAGTGGCATTTTAGGGGTTCGGGAGTTTAACAAAACAATTAAATAGAGCAATCTAGATTCTTTATTTATTTAATCTGCAGCACCACAACTTGGCGCACGTCAATCGTCGAGATACTATTGAAACTGAAACTGAAACTGCTATCAACTATCAACATGTCGCTTCTTAAATGATAAAATGCTGCCTTATGCCTTCCCCCAATGCTAATATCATCTTCCTCCCCGTCTTGCCTATTTACATCCTGCACTGCCGTCTACTGCGGCGGCTTCGGGCCAAGGACAGTGGCCGACAGCTCGGTGCCGTCCTCGAGCTTGACCTTATCGGCGCTGACCATGACAAACAGGATGCGGCAGGTCTCGGTGCCGCGGTTGACCCAGGCGTGGTTGGTGCCGCCCTGGACCAGGAAATCGCCGGCTTTCAGGGTCTTCTCCTCGCCGTTGTCGAGGGACAGCACAATCTCGCCCGACACAACGACGGCGTAGTCGATGCTCTCGGTGCGGTGCATGGGCGCAGCGTCACCCGGCTTGAGGTTGGTGACGCTGAACAAGACACCGCCGGGCGGGCAGCGGGGCAGCCCTTGCTTCTTGTCTTCGGCGACGGCGACTTGGTTGTTGACGGGGACGGAGGGGCGGGTGTCGAAGACGGCAAACGACGACGAGTCGGGGCCAAAGGGGCGGAAGAGGCCGGCGGGGCCGTCCGAGGCAAAGACAGACGTGCCGTCCTTGGCATGGGTCGTGACAACCAGACGGGGCTCGATATCGGCAAGAGAAGACATTTTGGGTGGTAGGTGAGGAGTGGAAGTCGGTAGAGGAAGTGTTGGTTGAGGTGGTGGTATTTGTTGAGAAGTTATTGAAGAGAGAAGATGATGAGAAGATGATGGGAATGATTCAAGCTTTTTGAGTCCAAGAAGGTGGGAACTTGGAGCTTATTTATCTATTTACGAGACTGGTACGAAGACATGCGAATACATGCAGATCAAGATACAAGCTACTTGGGTTTACAGTTCGCGGCTGGTGGCTGTGAGGGGTTGCCGCGTAGGAAGCTCTGCTGCGAACTCGAATTGTTTGCAAATGCAGTCAAAAGTCGGCCGAAGCGCGGTTGGAGCTCTCACTTTCCCCGCGCAGGATTGTCAGTTTGCCGTTGAGTGTTGCTGTCTGGCCGGGTTTGGTCCTCTTTGGTGCTGTTTGGAATCAGCACCTTGGCGGGACGATTCAACCGATTGCTCGCTGCCTGTCGCTTTCCGTCGCATTTCCTCGCCTTCAATCGCTGTCCGTTTCTGTTTTCTCGCTGCCTCGTCGCTAACTTGCTCCGACAGACAAAAGGACAGTAAGAAACTGGACAATTCACTCTGGATTTCCAATTGTCGTTTCGATAACCCGTGAGATTGTGTAAGCCGTTGTCTGCCTTCTTGGTTGAGGATTGCATTTTCTCCATGTCTGTTGTCGCATCACGGAAAGATCGACAGCGCGAAAGAAAGGCGCTTCCAAAGACACTCCACTGCCAGCAACGGTCCGGGGCTAACAGTCGGACATAGGCCCTGACAAGCCTTCTCTTTTTGGCGATGGTCAAGCAAAACGACAGTGAGGGACAGAGAAAAGGATTACAGGTGCCTGTCAGCCTACGTCACGGACCCTCGTCTCACCTCACAGGGGTTCGTGGAACGTTAAGCCTCTAAATGCGAGCGTTCTCGTCCAGAACTCTTTGTGCGAGTCTGTGATTCCAGTTTGCTCATGGTTCATTAAGATTGATTGTTTATGCCCCTGTTTCTCGCTGTTAATTCAATGGCCGCCAGGCACGAGGCAAAAGACACGGCAGACTCCTTCTCGCGGCACTCGCATCCAATCGCATTCACAACCATTAAGAGTTGCAGTGGGCATCCGTTCTCACAAGATAATCTGCTTCAATACCCCGCGAACCATGGAGCAAGGCTCGGAGCTACAGTCTGTGGACAAAATTTGACAGACAACACAAGTAAGAATGACGTCGTCGGGCCGTTCTCGAGCCGCTCAGGAGTGACTTTCGAGCCGTTCAGCCACATTCAGGCACGGTTTGCATTGGTCATCAAGATCCTTCTGTTATTCTGTGCCTCGTTCTTATCGTTCTATTTTTGTCTGTGAAATGGTCGTCTCGATAACAAAGGATGCACTTATGCTGCCAGTCGGTGCATCGGCGAGTCGGAAAGCCGACCATCGCGATTTTCAAGGCAGACAAAAGGACCCCTGTGGATCAGCGCTGTTGATCCACTGATGAGCCACAACGTCCCCTGTGGACTGATGCTTCTGCTTTCTTTTCCTTCCTTTTCACACATTTGTTTATTCAGCATCGAATATAACGCAAGAAAACAAGGCAGTTTATGCACTCCAAAGGGCGTGCTTTGTCATGAATGTTGCATTTGATTCTAATAACATCGTGAAATCTGTTTATCCCCGAATAACACGGAGATAAACAAGAGTGACAATAAGTTGCCTTTTTCGGCGGAAGAGAGAGTGTTCATGTGTTGATGTTCTCGGATGTGAATTTGAGAAGGGATTCTTCTTCGATTTTAAGAGTTTATCTCCTGGTCTGTTCTCTGACTCCATACCCAGCCCTGCACTCTATTACTAAAAAATTTTCGTTCCATTTCTTCATTTCTCCTTTCCTTTCTTCGTTTTCATTCTCTCATCTTCTTCACCCTCCCAAACATACGATGCACGGTATTTGCTCCATAGATAGAGCGCCTCTTATGGACATGCCAGCGTCTCATCTCCTCAATGCCGCACCAAGTCCACTTAGCATCGCTTTGTATCAATATTCCCCCTCTGCTCCTCCATCGCCATCTCCGGTCTCGCCACGTGGCGCAAGTGACCCGCTCCGGAAGGATTCACTGACGAAACCGCTCAAAACTACACAAAACCACCCAAAGCCACGTGGCAATTCCCCGGCAAGGATGGCATGAGCCGGCCTGGAGTGGCATGATCGCTTTTTTCCTAGAGCTTATCTTCCGGAAATGCTGCGGTAACCAGCAAAAGAGCACACCGACAAGGTCGTATCCTGGACTTGAGGCAAAACTTTGTCAGACGACAAAAAAGCCCGGGCCACCGCCGGGACCATGTCGTATCTGACGGCCAGAATTCGGGGCGAAGGAGCATAAAACGGCTTCTAGAAGGTGAGACCCGAAGAAAAGCAAAATATAGAAAACCATGACACTGGTGCAGGCCCGTCTATATCAACTCATTTTTCAAGGGATGAATTGCCGGCCGGTATCAGCCTCACGAGTGTTCGGCATGAGCGGCAGATGCCTTGATCCTCGTCCATATGTCGATAATGGCCTCGAAATGGCCCAAATAAGCCAATTGAGTATTGGTGGCTGCGGGCCTGTTCCTTCGAAAGCGGATGTACCGAAAGCCACGTGGAAAACGTCGAGCAACCGTAGATGCAGACCATCTTGCTCAGGCTCCTACACCGAAATCCCGGTCGAGTCCGCCTTTTGAGAAACATTGGTAGTAACCTTTTTCCCATAGGCATATCCTTCGGCTCCAGAAGGTTGACCACTTGGTCAACCTCGACGTTCACTCGATGTTCCCACTGTTATCGTCTGACTGTTCCTGACGCTCGGAAAATTATGTGCAGCGCCGGCGGTCATCCTCCTGTTCGAAGCAAGAAGATTGCAGAGCTGTTCATAATCCCGTGGTCGCCCTTTTCTTCTCAACGTTCTCGTAGGAGTAGTTTAATGGTATGTTCGTGAGAAACTCATTTCCGGACTTGCCCCAAGAGTGAGTTCTAGGGACGTATTTCGTGCTCGTTGAGGATATATTATGAATAACAAGTTGTTAGAGGATTACTGTCTATGATGACGAACAATGATTGGGGAATCCTGAACATACCGCTACTTACCTTCTGCACTCTATTTAAAATCAATAGGTAGTTAATATGGTCTGAAAAACTGGTGGTCGAGATTTCAAAGAACCTTTGTCTACCAAACTGGAGAGAAATTCAAAAGACAAGAAAATTACTCACCAGTCATTCATCAAAATGCCAACGTCGAGAAAAAACACCTCCTTTCTAAGATTTTTCTTGGATTCTTTGGTAAAATATGGCTGCCATGTTCTAGACTCAATGCCCGCAGAAGATATTCGAGAGGGTCTCAGGGGCAACCTGTCAAACAAGGAATGGAGGAATCTGCATCCACCCTTTTGCATCTTGGGATAATGTCGGTTGTGCTCCTTGTTTGTCGAGTTTTCTCCTTCATACTGCGGAGTACATATTCTCTGCCAATATATTTCGTGTACCCCCACGAAAATTTGGCTCTTGACAGAACGCATATGTCCTGCAAGGTACAGGCTGTATCTCGCTTGCACGAAGGATTTTGAGGCTTGAGATGCATCTTCACATCTCGGTAGCAGAGAGATAATGCTACTCTAGTCAGGGACGCGTCATGTTTAGACGACCCAGAGATTATTTCATGTTTGAAATCTTGCCCCTTTTACCATATGCCCTTTTTATGTCAGCCGCAGTTCGAAGCTGCTGACGGGGTGACTATGGCAGAACCAACACAGTATGCTCACCATCACACCATCCATATCTGTACAGGCGCATCTACGTGGCATCGTGGCTCATCTCTGAGAGTGTTTTTCAATCCCATGATACAGAGAAAAAGAATACAAAAGACACAAAATTAGGATATTTCGAGACAATGCTCTGTTCATACAGCGTCTTTATTCCGGAGCTGGGATACTTACATAAGTGTGTTTTTATTCTTCCCGATTCGGTAACTGATTCATCGTTTTGTGGTACCCATAAATGATAGCAAAGATAACATTAGTGGCGTTGGACCCTTGTCAATCGAGACCATCGCAAGTCAAGCGAAAGCAACAGAGGGAGTTCCAGAGCAAAAATAACAAAACGCAAAAACGGGCACAGAAATGGTGAGTTCAGTCACCACTTGGAAATAGCACAGCGGGTGTTCTGCCCGTTGGCGAATGGGCTATGTGGTCCCCGTTTTAGTGCAGGATTCACCAAGCATTGTTAGCTGAGCATCTTGGAGCGCCACAGGTTTTAACTCACAGAATGGAGACTTGAATGGAGACGGAGACAGAATGGCGAGGAACCTGTGGTCTGCGTAAACTCCTGCATTTGAATCCAAAATCCTTTGTGGACAATTGCCGCTCTCATAGGAGAGGTCTCCGTTTTGCGTTTTCGTAAAGTGGCGTGTATTTGGAGTTGCATAAGTACTTGTAATAAATCTACAACGTTGCAAAGTATTCCAGGCGAAGAGCTCTCTCTGTGACATTGAACAAAAGAAAGAAAAATACGTGAGTCAAGAGTGGTTCAGCCTTCTCCGAGGTGTTCTAACACAAATGGGGAATATACGTCGTCCCCTAGAGCCTCTTGGCCGTGTCTTGGAGTTTCTTGGGGCTCTTTGTCTCTCTGCGAGATAGTTTTGTATAATAGAGTTACTTTCGCTTGCCAGCTTGCTGCATATAAATTGTTAACGAAATTGGTGCTCTCTTGGCTACGACGTACAGTGCCACAGAATACGCAAGCCTTATGAGCAGGATTTATTTTGTGCAACTGGAATATTGCAAACAACGCCCAGG
This sequence comes from Sporothrix humicola, assembly GCA_021396245.1. Taxonomy (NCBI): domain Eukaryota; kingdom Fungi; phylum Ascomycota; class Sordariomycetes; order Ophiostomatales; family Ophiostomataceae; genus Sporothrix; species Sporothrix humicola. The sequence goes on from WNYE01000012.1 coordinate 476,150, forward strand.
ATGTATCGCCGCGAAACAGCGCAAAACACAACGGAAATAGGAAAGCCGAGTCCCACTGTCGAATAGTCTGTTTATTTCAGCAAGCTAGCACTCAAGCTGCTGTCTGCCTCCGTCTCAGACCAAACAAACCCTGTCCCTGACCAGAAAACGGTCTCCATTAACCTAACCCTCCAAACAAACGACTGCTTTTTCACCAGTGCAACTAACACCATAGCGCCGGCGCACAACCGTTTTCTGTTAAGCCTTTCGGAACTTTCAGAGAAAAAAACAGCCTCAACGACCCAAGCAAGCCAAGGCCGCGGGCGTCGTCACTGTCTGCTGGACTACTCTCAAATCGGCGTAGAGTCTTGGAGCGAAGAAAACGCCACAGTACGCCGTCCGCGGGATACGGCACGGCAAGAGTCTGTGCGCCCGTCTTGTCTGTGAGTTTCTCCTTTTTCTCCCCTTTCATGTCTGTTTTTCCGTATTTTTCTCTCCGCCTTCTCCAATTTCCCCCTTTTCTATCTTCAGCTCGGCCGAGTTCAAAATTGAGAACAACACAGAAAAGTCAAAAGTACACCAAGACTCAACAAGTTCATGAAAGCGGGTGGCTTCCCGTCGGCCTCTGTGCTTGCCTCTAATTTAGTCAGAACGCCTCACAGACAGTCGGGGAAAAAAAAAAAGAAAGCCAAAAGAAAAGCCAAGGGACGACAAGCAATGCTCAGGCACAGTAGCAGCCGATCCAGCAGTTCACTTGTCCTGCGTTTTGTCGAGTATTTCCATTTCAATTGACAGCTATCAACCGTTAAATCTTGTGCCATTGTGTTATTTGTGTTCTTTTTCGACTTTTATCAACTTCACTCTTTGGAGAAAATCACATCACCCCATAGGGCTACCAAAAGGCCCCCGTTGCACAAAAACCTGACCTCATGCGTCCCGCTGGGTTACCATTTTATCAACTTTTGTTCCCCTTTTTCGATTCCTTCCAGTCTGTCCGGCGTTGCACTATGGATCCAGCTTGCCTCTAAAGTTACAAGGAAAATGGAGACGAATTGGGACCCTTGCACTCTGTAAAATGGGGCTCCAACAATGCTCCGTTATTCGTTCATTGGGCCGGAAAGATGCGCAATCTTGCCAGGACCAAGATCAACTAGCACCACAAAGGTGTTTGAGGTCGTTGAGGCAGGCTGGCTCGGCTGGCTCTGGAAATTCGGCACACGCAGCAATACGTCGTATTTTGTAACTTGTTTGTCATGCTCGATGCCAGGAGCCTCTTTCCCTCTTTCTGCCTCCTTCAGTAGAAGACCCACACCACCCTTGTATTCGGAAGGGGCCTGCCTGCCGGGAAACTGTGCGTGTGCTCTTGTGTTCCTGTCGTTCCTTCCTTTTGTGAATCTTTCCTCGTGGCGACTGTCGCATTCGCAGTGGGAAATCGACATTTCAACGGAAGGCGCGACCGGCCTGTGCCTGCGTCTTGCGTGCCTTCCTTGTTGACAATCTGCACATCTGCCTATCTTCTGTCAACTTGATGGGTCCTTCCTTTTTGCGTGTCCAGAACATTTGGGGGCTGTTTTGACTCCTTTTTTTCTGTCTTCAGTATTCCAGTTATTCCCTGACAACATGACATGTCCCTTTGTTCCACAACATATTCTGGTATTCTCTTCCCAAGGCAATGGAAACTCCCTGTTCCCAGCGGGCGATGCATGCATGTGTCTCCATTGGGACGATTTCTGGGAACGCACGAACCTCTCACAACGGCGATCTTCAGTCTTTTCTGACCTCTTCGATGCCCTTTCTCACTTTCTGATCTCGTTTTCACTCGGCTTGTTCCTTGATTCGTCCATCTTTCGTTTCCTATTCGAGCCATCCACAGCATGAACAGAAAACGGCCCCTGACTATGTTTGGGCATCTTCTCGTAAGATGCCTTTCCCATCTTGTTTCTCCGGGCAAAAACTCCACAATCACTGCCTCCCTTCTTGGCTCGATGGCCAGTTTGATACAGCGACGAAGACAGGAACGAGCCTTTCTCAAAATTGGACTGTGCTCCGTCCCGTTTTCCTTTTTTTACTTTTCTAACAACGGCACCCCGGCCAACTCAGCAACTCAGCTCCCATCCGTACGATGTGTGGAGTTTTGCTGGAGTTGACTAGAGTCTGCTAAAAGTTACAGTCTCCACTGCCCACTGGTCCTTCAGCACAAAGGCACACGAAGGCACGTCGATGGCGTGTTTTTGGACAGAAGAAAAAAAAGCAAAGAAGGGGGGTGAGAAAACTCAAAGATATCGGAATTGAGCATCTTCTCATATGGCGACATTTGTCTGTTTTCCCATCACTCTCGTCCACAGCAACAGACCCTGAATGAGATGGGGCACAGCATGTTGCACGTTTATAGTGCATTCTCATCTCTCCAGGGGGCCATCCTCGTTTCTACCAAACGAAATTCAACCAACATACGACTCGAAAGGACTGGAATAATAGGGACAGGGGGAATAGACGGGGCGTGGAAGAGATTTTAGGTCGTTGGTCATGGTTCTTGGCCCCCTTCTTCGCCGCATCCTCCCCTTGGTCTTGCACATCCCTCCCCAACCTGGTCTTAGACTGCCCGACGGTTTCGAGACACTGCTTATTTTTCTGCATGTTTTTTCTGCATATTCCTTCTGGTCACTCTTCATCGGGTCTGTTGATTGTACCGCCCGTACCAGTTCATGCATCTCGAGCCTTTCTTCTTGTTTGTCCCGAATTTGCAAACCTTGCACCATCAGCGCCATCTCTGTTGCTCCTTTTTTTTTTCCAGCCCCATTCTCCATACGTTTGTACTTTTGTACTTTTGTCATCTGCTTGGTGCCATTTTGGGATATGTTTTTGCTCTTTTTGACTTTTCTGTGGTCATCAAAATCCCTGTCAACCTTGTCGATCCGGTCGCCCATCCGATAGACATCTTCGACTGTCTCTTTTCTTTATTTGCGTCTTCTCCTTGTTCGTCTGCCATGTTTTGTATATAGTTCTGGGCCCGGCCACCACTTCTTCCTCCACTCTTCCCCCTGAGCCTGCTGGACGATCTTTTCTTTTTTTCCTGCCTGCAGCGTTGCAGCGTTGCAGTCTCCAGGACTTGATCGACAGAAAAGCACATCGACAGTATATATCGACGACAACAAACTTTACATCGTCGCCATCGACTATACAACGCTCCTCGTCTCGCCGCCATGGGCGACGCCGTCACCTACACGCCGGAGTTCGCCGCCGAGAGCCGCCTGCCGGTGATTCTCGGCGTGCTCACGACCTTTTTCATCGTCGCTCTGGTCGTCGTGCTGCTGCGCATCTACGTCCGCGCTCTCGTCACCCACTCGTTTGGAGCCGACGATATTCTCATCATATTCGCCATAGTACGTCTTTCTGTTCTCGCTGCGCTCGCTCGATGTTTAGTTGTTTGATTTTCCTGCTAACATAGTCAAAGGCATGCCTGTTTGCCGGTTGGGTCGTGATTCTCGTACAATCCAGGCATGGCCTCGGACGACATCAAGCAACCTTGGATCAAGAAACGTTAAAAGTCTTCAACCATGCCAGTTTCTGGGGCAATGTCATTGAAATCGCGGTAGGCACAATGTTCATCAAGCTGTCCATTGCCGCCAACCTGCTTCGGCTCTGCAACAACCGTTGGTACACAATCGCTCTCTGGTTCATCGTGGCGGTCACCATTGCCTACGAGCTGGTCGCCTTCATCTTCTTCTTCCTCAATTGCAAGCCCATTGCGGGCAACTGGGATACGACAATCAACGCCAAATGCTCCTCGATCAACACCATTGTCGCCTTTGGCCTGGTCAACACGAGCTGCAACATTATCACGGATGTGGCCCTGGCTCTGATTCCGATTCCCATCATCTGGTCACTCAACATGAAGAAAGCGACTCGTCTGTACCTCATCGGTATCCTGAGTCTTGGTTACCTGTAAGTTTTGTTATTGTCTTTGGTTCTTTTGATTTTTACCGCTGCTAACATTATCAGTGCCGTCGCTATGGACATTGTCAAGACGTACTACCAGGAGACGTACTCAATTACAACCGATGAGACATAGTAAGTCGAGTCTTTTTTTTATTTTATTCGTCCATGTGTCTCTTTGAAGTTCTGACCAGTGTCTTCTTTCCAGCTCGTTTGAATTGATTTTCTACGGTTTCTTGTACGGCTCACTCGGTATTATTGCCGCCTCCGTCCCGATGATGAAGCCCCTCGTGTCCAAAGTCCTCGGCCTCGACTCGACCCAAGACCACTCCTATTACGCCTACGGCAGCAACCACAACGCCCCGTCCCACAACCGCACGATTGGCGGTACCTACGGCAACGGCACTCGCGGTGGCGGCAACCGCTCGACTGTTCGCCGCGGCCGCGACGGCACGATTATCGGAGCCAATGGCGATGTCGATTTTGAACTTGACGAGCGCGACAGCGACCCCGGAGGCAGCCTGGCCAGCGACCGCAAGAGCGACGGCATCAACTCTGTTTCGGTGTACCGCCACAACGACGAAACCGGCAGCCAGGAAAACATCTTGTACAACGTGGCCGGCGTCAGCAACAAGACCACCATTGGCAACGGCAACAGCGGCAGCTCCCGCGACCCGAACCACAGCGACAGCAGTCTCAACGGCACGCCCGGTGGAGGTATGGGCTCGGCAACAGGCAGCCGGTTGCAACAGCTGCAGCGCGAGCAGAACTTCCGGGGCATCAAAGTGGCGACAGAAGTGTCTGTGAAGCGGTAAACCTACGGCGGTTATGATGCACCATCACTTTCAGATGGAAGTTTAAATAAAAGAAGCAACAGTCCTCCATTGTTGTTTCATGACATATTTACTGTAAATAGAGCGTTGATTTACACCCTATCTTTCTCTGGTTTCGGCCTTGATTTCGAGCAAAGGATACCAAAAATCTTTACGAATTTTGAACATATTGCTTTCCATTTTCTGTTTCCCAGATGGCATTTGACTGCCCCTATTTCCTTCGCAATGATATATTCTGCATTTGCCATCTTCATTTTGTATGTGCCGCAAACCAGCATTTAACGGCCACACATGGACTCGAATAACGGCCAACAAAGCTAGCACCAACCAGCACCAACGGTCAACTGTCAATATTTACGGCTAAAAACGTGCATCTAGGAACCCGTGCAGAAACTCGTACGACATGGACAAGCCTGCAATTTGCACCCTCCTTGTACACAGGCAAAGTGCATCTGGCAGGTGTCGCAGTTTTCCAGAAAGCTGCAAGGGCCCTGGATCTTGATAATTTCTGACAAGCAGAAGGGGACGGAGAGAAAATGGGGAGCAAATGGAGCGAATGGAGTCCAATGGAGTCGATGGAGACCAGAGGATCAGTCTATCGAAACAGAGCATGCAAGACAATGGAGGCAATATGCCGTCCTCATGCACCCATATCGCTTCTCTTCTTTGGTGCTCCACTGCTATTTTCATTTTCAGTCCTCGTCTTTGCTCCCCTCCGTTTTGTCACCTCATCAGCCCATGCCGATGACAGGGTTTGTCTTTTTTAGTTTCTCGAGAAAGCTCCAGCAGAAGAAAGAGGAACAGACAGCGAAGAGCACGCTATCTCCCGCCGCGTGTCTCCATTGTCCGTTCTCAGTCCGAAAAGAGCAGGGATATGCACTGTCAAGCCTGCCAAACACAGCAAAAAAAGCGCTACAGAAGCAGGAACGGGTAAGCGAGAAAGGCGAACAAGGTGAGGGAATACATTCTTTTTTCTGTCTTTCTTTCTTGTCGGCATGAATGCGCCGTCAGTCTGGCACTTTTGTCTTCCCTGTCCTGGTTTTTTGTGCACGTTGTGAATAAGATCGTTACAAGCATTGAGCTTGCTCAAAATAAGAATTAACTACAAAGTGTAAATAAGAGCCTTACACTTGCTTGTCAGAAGAGAAACACCTCACCTTTCCCAGGTTTGCCTTGCGACTTTAAATCCAAACCGAACCGGCTAACACCACCACGCCGTCAACAGCCAAGATAATTGGGAGAATAAAGAATATAAGTAAGTACGCAAAAATGGCACGAACGGCACAAAGAGGGGACCTCTGCGCCCCCAAGACTTTTGAGCCCTGGGCCTTGTTTACGTGCTTGCACTATTTCGGCACTAATACAGAGCCTGTCTCCACTGTGTTGTGGAGCCTTCAGTGGGCAGTCTCAAGGTGGGCTCCATGGGCTCAGGTGTGGGTTTGCCTTTCCCTTTTCTTTTTGATCGAAGAAACAAACCCCTGGCCGTCGTGCATTTTCTTTCTTTTGTTGTCCCTCGTCCAGGTAGGGCTAGCAGGTTTGAAATTGCTTCCTCCTTTCTTTTCCTCCTGTTCCTTTTTCTGAGTTCTGATTTCTTTGCGTCAAGCACGGCATCCTGCAGAAGCCGGCATCCACTTCGTCAACAACGTGTGCGCTGAGCCTCTGACACAGGAGAAGGGCCCATTTCTGGATATACCAAGTCCATCTTTTTTTCTTCACAATTCCTTGCATTTCCCCAATATCCTGCCAGTCTGTACTCTGTATATCCGTTTTCCTCGAGGAGACAACCGGCAAGTCCCATTTTACTGCATGTCCATGTCCAGGACAATTTCCATCTCGGTTGATTCCTTGGCACTTGTCAACTTCTTCAACAAGCGCATACCCCCCTCTTTTTTGTCTCCATTGCCTTGGATCAGCATCCATTGGTGCCTCTCGACACGCGTACATCATCTTACATGATAGCCAGTGCCCACCAGTCGTAGCTTCCCTTCCGAGCCTCTTTCTTGCCCACCGTTCCTGCCTCCCCGGGCGACGTGCCAAAGTGGAACTCGGCTTGCCACGTGAGATTCTGCACCAGGCAAGAGCAAGAGTGGGACTGGACCCGGACTCGTGGGAAGAGGGAAGGAGCAAGCAGACGCAACAACGAATAAAAGGAAGTGTCGATCCTCGTCGTCGCTCCTCTTTTTCCTTCCATTCTTCTTCTCTCCCCTTCTTCTTCTCCTTTTCTTCCTTTCTTCTTCCCTCCCTCCTCTCTTCTCCCGTGCCACCTTGATGCCAGGATTGATGATTGCTTGTTCGTAAACAAACACATTTACGGCAACCACTCACCACCAGTCGCTCTTTTGCATCTCTTTCCATTCTCACGCTCATTTGTTTTTCTTTCCACCTTTGTTTTCAGCCCTTTCTTTTCCAACGCCTTTACATTATCGCCACCCACCACCATGCTCTCTCTCATCTCTGCGGCCGTTGTGGCCCAGCTGGCCGTCAAGGCGGCTGCCAGCCCGTGCAAGGCTGCCACCGGCACGATCAACTCGACAGTGGCTGCATGGCAGAAGCAGTATCCCGAGGCCACGGTCAAGGACACCGATGTCGTGGTTGTCGGCGGCGGCTCGGCCGGCTCCAACGCGGCCATCAACCTGCTCGACGCCGGCCAATCCGTCCTCGTGGTTGAGCTGAAGGACCAACTGGTGAGTTCCATCTTTGGCTCTCTCAAAAATTATCTTTTTTTTTTTTTTGTTTTCAGAATGCTAACAATATAGGGCGGTATGGTTGACTCTTACACTGACCCGACCACCGGCAACGTCCACGACTGTGAGTCCATTTCCTATTTCAAACAAATATCTTCTAAGGCATTCACTAACTGAATAGTCGGCGTTGCTACGTTCACAAACCTGACGGGCACGGAGGCCTACTTTGCTCGTCTGGGCATCGAGACCAAGAACCCGACGTTTGGCGCCACGACGGCGTACTACGCCGACTTCACGACTGGCGAGACCATTGACTATGTCGCGCCCAGCATCACCGACGAGTTTGCAGCTCTCGGCACTTATCACGACGTCGTTTCTCAGTATGCTGACCTCTTCCTGCCGTCGTATGCCAACTGGCCCGCGCCCGAGGACATTCCCGAGGATCTGCTGATGCCGTTTGGCGACTTCGCCGCCAAATACAACCTGAACGACACCATGCTGCTCCTGTGGGCCGGTATTGGTGCCGGTCTGGCCGACATGCTGAGCCTGCCCACGCTCTACGTTATGCAGACTTTCGGTCCTCAGACGGCTGCCGTTTTCCTCGGCACCGACGTCCAGTACGTGCCCGCCTCGGGCCGCAACCAGGACATCTACGACGCTGTCGCCAGCATCCTGGGCGCCGATGCCCTGCTGCTGAGCTCCAAGGTCGTCGACTCGCTGCGTCTCGCCAACAACCAGGGCGTCGCTCTGCTCGTCGAGAACCAGTCTACCGGTGACCACACGATTGTCACCGCCAAGCGCCTGGTCATGGCCATTGAGCCCACCTCCGACAACCTCGCGCCCTTCACCACCGACAGCACCGAGAAGGCTGTCTTTGACAAGGGCACATGGTCTGTTGTCAACACGGGTCTTGTCTCGCACCCCTCGCTGCCCGACGACGCCCTCATCTACAACCTGCCCGCCACCGCCGCCAACGGCAACGACTTCGCCTACCCGGAGCCGCCGTTTGTCGACTACTTTGAGGCCGTCGGCGACGGTCTGTTCCAGGCCATTGTCGTCGGCTGGGAGGGCTTTACCGTCGAGGAGGCCCAGGCCCTGGCCAAGGAGGCCCTTGAGAAGCTCGCCGACGCCGGCACGATCCCGGCCACCAACGGCGTCGAGCTGACCATCAACGCCTGGTCGAGCCACGGCCCCATGGACATGCGCGCCACCAAGGAGGACCTGCAGGCCGGCTTCATCCAGCAGATGTACGCGCTGCAGGGCTACCGGTCGACCTACTGGACGGGCGCTGCCTTCTCGAACCAGCTGTCCACCTACCTGTGGGCCTACAACCTGGAGTACCTCGTGCCCCTCGTTGTTGCGTCCCTGTAAGGGGAGGTGACGAGGAAGTAGCTGCATATCGATGTGTTGACGTTACGATCTAATTCAATCTGTTGAAACTTTTTTACTCTGTGTGTACCTGCACATTGCCTTTTTTTCTTACTTTTCTTTTTTTCTTTTTTCTTGCGCCCTTCTTGTAAATGCCCGTTCTTGTCACCCATTTTTGAATTTACAGTTGCATATCCCTCTTGACAATACATTTTTATCCGGCGCAAGCAGAATTTGTTACTTGAATTTCTTGGTTTTGATTTTGATTCTATCTAAAATGTACATAAGCAGTTGCATATATATATATATGCTCTTTATCCTTAAAATCGTCACTTTCAATTTCTATTTGATGCTTTTTTCCCTTGCAAGACCCTTCCCAAAATAGCCTGACAACCTACACTCCACGAGACAAAGTATGCCAGTAACGGGACGTGCCAGAGTGCATAATTCCTGCAGGAGACGAGAGGGAAAGAAGGACCATACAGCCGTGGTCCCTGCATATTCAATATTTTGTGACGACATGCAGGTGTGGAGGAGTAGAGAACATGTGAGTCTGGGGAACATTTTCTGGAGATAAGACGAGTTCCCCAGAGAAAGGTCTGGCCAGCAAACTTTTCTCTGTATCTTGCTCTTCATTTTACCGACAAGGTACACTATTTTTGGCATCCATCTCGACCGGGTGGCAAGTATTGATATTCTGCCATGGCTAAAGTAGAGCATCGGGAAATAAAATGAGCCTCGACACCAACAGGATAGCAATCGAAAGCCGGCCGATAGGCAGTTGGTTTGGAGGAGGAATCAGTATTTTAATTTCAACATTCACAATCTGTCCATGTCCTAGACAACAGATCAGAAATCTGGTGGAAGAAATGTGAAGATAAATGTAATGACCGATGTCCGGACGGTTGGCTGTAGGGGCACATATCTGTCTTTCTGTTTTCTCATCAATACATTGGCTCATCTTCCGTCTACGTTTTCAAGGCCACGCGTTGATATTGGTCGATGGAGTCTTAGCAACCTGGGTCTGTTTTTCTCTTTTCTTTCTGTTATGTTCTGCCACGCGTTTATTTTTCACAGTCTATTATGAGAAAACGGCAGCCAAGCGTCCAAGAGTCCAAGAGTCAAGAGTTTCTCTTTCTTGGGGATCTTAGGCTGATCTCGCTCATCGAACCCACCATCACCAATAACATTACCGTGCCCCGGGATGGTAAAGAGTGAGAGAGAGAGGTGGTATAAACGACGGAAATGAGGTGGCCACTGTCAAAAGTTAATTAAATAACGAGGACCAACCGAGATCGAGTCCAGCCCCCAAGAGGTCCAAGAGGTCCAAGAGACCAAAAGAGGCAAGAAGAGGCACAATAGATCATATAGAGATCAATAGAGATCAAAAGAGATCAGGCCGGAAGGGTCTGGCCAGACAGAGAGCAGAGTGGTGACAGAAAAAAGGGGCGTTTGCTTGGTATATGTTTAGATTTAAGTTTGCCCAGGAGTGCCTAGAATTGTCCTGTGCCGTGTGCAGAGAAGATTTTGCGTGGACATTGCGCGTGTTCAGAAACAAGAAAGTAAAGGCAAGAGGCGAGAAACAGACAGAAGCTCAAAAGCAAAGGGCCGTCCTTCTACCGGGTTTATCCTCTCGTCGCATCTTTCTTTTGTCTGGAGATCCCTTTCCACTTGTCTTGTGAACTTTCTCATCTTCGTTTTCAATCCTATCTCTTTATTTGCTTTCTTTTTGAATAACTCTTTCTTCGTATAAATTTATTCCGATACGATTTTGTCCAAAGACATCACACACCCCACAGCCTTGCATCGGGCTTCCAGAATCGTGGTTACGCTGCATCGGGGCATCGGGCAGACGGACGATCGCACACTGCAACCAGGATCAGGATTGGACCTCGAAGAAGCATATCCAGGAGCACGCGAAAGCACTGCCTCGCTATTACGAGAGTTACACAATATTCAAAGCAATATTAAAGCAGCAGTCGAGCACTTTCAGTCAACAACCAGAAGAAGAACGGAAGATGTCTCGACAAAGTCAAAGGCAGCGGCCATTGTCGCTGGCCTCGGCACTCCTCTTTCTCTCTGCATCCACATCGCCATATTTTTGTGCCTCTGCCCAGGACGCGACATCGCCAAATTCCCTTGCTACAAGCCCAGTGCCCATCGACGACAGAAAATGCAACTGTTTTGTGACTAACGGCTCCGACACGGCCTACTTTTCGCGCCACGCTTTCTACGATTTCCGGTCTCTCGGCGAGTTTGCCAGCTCGCCGCAACTGCTGCCAGATGCCGGCAACGCAGCAAATGCGCCGGCGACGAGCAGCTACTTTACGTCGCCGAACTTCACGTCGTTTTGGGAGTCGCAGAACTGGAACACGAGTACCAGCAAGGCTCCGGTCCTGAGGGTGAACTCGCTCAACAATATCTACATTGAGAAGAATGGCGATGACAAGGATTCAGCCACTTGGCTGACGTTGCGGACGGCCCGCCACGCCTCTTTCCAGAGCGCCGCCGAGATCGTCACGCAAAACGCCACGTTCCAGTTTCTGTCGATGCGCATGCTGGCGCGCACCATTGGCGACCCCGGTGGATGCATGGGCATGTTTACGTACAGGGAGGAGTCCCCGGCTGGTAGTAGTGGCCTCAACCACATCCAGGAAGTCGACCTCGAGGTCCTGACAAAGTATCCGCGCGACCACGTCCAGTGCACAAACCAGCCCGCCCTCGACGACAAGAGCGACATTATCGAGGCGGCCACGCGCAATGTGACGCTCCCAGACAGCCTCGGCTGGGACGACTGGGCCGTCTACCGGCTCGACTGGACGCCGCAGCAGAGCACGTGGTACGTCAACGGGCACCAGATTGCCAACATTTCGTTCCAGACGCCGCGCGACCCGACGAGCATCCACATCAATGCGTGGAGCAACGGCGACAAGTGGACGGGCGAGATGGCAAACGGCACGCAGGCACACCTCCAAATTCAGTGGTGGGAGGTGCTGTACAATGTGACGGCCAACGGCGATGATGTGGTGCCGAAAAAGGGATCAAAGAAGCGGGATGGTGATACGGGTGGAAGTGGAAGCTGCAATGCTGTTTGCAGCATTGATGTCGGCGGTGCTCCGGGCCAGGCCAAGCTTGTAGCAGGCAATGCCACCGATGACAATGGAGGCGGGAACGGGGCAAAGAACGGAGCTCTAGGACGGTCAACTTTGGGGTGGAGTTCTGTCATTTGGGCACCTTTGGCCGTTGGCCTGTTCTTCCTTTATCCCGTATTGTCTTTGTGAGAAGATTGATCGTGGTTTTCTGTGTGGTTTTGATTTCCATAATACTCTCCGTCGCATGTTTATCATTGTCCGTATTTAGTCATTATTTGAATGTATTTACTTTGATATCTACATTTCCAAGAGGACACAAAGGCCGCGCAATCGGGAACACAACAGGTCTAGTAGTGAAATATCTACGAATAAAACAATACGAAACATCATCACAAGAATCACCACCAGTCTCTCATTCAGTCCGGCATCGTGTCCCGGGATAAATAGAAGACAGGACGAAGACAAGAAAAGCCCGCGTTTCAGAATTCAAAAATCACCGCGTGATGACGCAAGACGGCAACAGAAATGTCGGTAAGAAAAGCCAGAGCAGGATGTGAATAAATGTACTGGCCCGGACCTCCGAAGGCTACCTGCTGCTCGATGCCCATCGTGCATATCGTGTACGTTGTGGAAGCTGTGCAAGCTGTGCGTGCGCGTTGCTGTTGTGTAATCTAAAAAGGAGAGGTTGTGGGGAACACGCAAAACGGTGTGTGATTTTTATTTTACTTTTTGACACTTTATTTTCTCCCCAGTCAGAAGATGTTCATTCTCGTGAGAGTGTCATGTTCTAAAAGCCAATGTCCACCTCGTTTGCGTGTTATATTGCTTTCCAAGAGAAACGTTTGATATTTTGTTGGTATTTTTCTCGAACAAAATTACTACACAAAACTGCTCAAGACATGGCGTGTTCTACTTCTTGTACGATTTGCATGTTTGAGAGACTTTCGAGTCCAGCCTATTACATTGGTAGAAACGTGGAGACGTGGAGACATGGGAAAGTGATCAGGCATCGGAAGAATACCTTACCAACAAGAGTCCGCCATGGTTCAATGCATCGGTTGTGCATTTATTGCCTTCTTTTGTTCTTTTGTTCTTTTCTGCTTCGATACATTGTTCTTCCCCTTTTATTTTGCTTCCATCTTTCTTATTCTCTCGCCCTACCGTTGGCACACGGAGAACAGCTTGCAGCGTGTCCCATGCATCGCCATGTTTCGGGCGTGGTGATCATTTGTCAACTCTGAAGGCACTCACAAAATAACCAGACAAATAGCCATAGAAGAGGCGCGCATTCTAATAAATAAAAGGGAGTAAAATGAGAAAGAAAGAAAAAAAGACATTTTGCATCGCATTTACACGATCCATTTTGCAGTTGTCGGCCGTGCAAGAGAAGTTTATCCTGTTTGCATTCTTTCGTCTCGTGTCTTGTGCCTTGCATTCTGCCTCTTTGTCTTTCACTTCGTCCCCCTCTTTCTTCCTTTCACCCATTTCTGCCTCTGCATCGTCCCTGCGTGATCGACAACGGCGATCAAGGATAAAAGTTCAGCTTGTTCTTTTGATGTTCTTTTTTGTTTCCCTCGTCGTTCTTCGGTGTTTTTTGGAGAGCATTTCCTCTCGTAGTACAACTCATCCTCAACGCACTGATGCACGTCGAGCAGGGCGGCGATCACGGGCTGCAGGGGCAATGCCTGCAACAGTTAAAGTCTGTGATTGGTCGCGAAGCATCGTGACTTTCTCTTTTCTCCTCCTTTCACTTCGCATCTTGACATCTGCCTCGTGCCTAAGAGGCTGGGTATTCCGGAAGAGCGGCGTCGACAAGGCGATGCAGACGATGAGGGCGGAAGGCTGGCAATGTGAAGCAAGGATCAGGGGCTGGGGGAAATTGGGGATGAAGGAAAGAGAAGACAAGCAAAGTAACAAAAGAGAAGAAAGAAAAGAAGAAACAGAAACACCAAGGGTAGCTGTTGTTGAGAAGGCTTGCCGAAGACGACCTCTCAAATAGATGCCAAGACCTAGAACAGGCGACTGTTTTCTTTCCTTTTTCGTTCTGCATCAAATCGTATCACCAGTAACAATATCACGCCTCTCGAAAGAAATCAATAATTCTCTTGATATTTCAGCACAGACAAGTCGACGCCTGCACAAGCTTGTACTACACCTGTCTCGTGGCGCCTCCAATATCGAACATCAACAGATTGCGTGGCTTGTTCGCCATCTCGCGTTCTCGCGTTCTTGTGTTCTCGACTTGTCGACAACCAATCCGACTCCATCTCCTCACATTTACCCACACAATGAAGGCGAGGACAGGGATCACATCGGTGCTGCTGGCAGCCGGTGCGGTATTGGCTTCTGCAGCCACAACAGGTTCTTCGTCGTCTTCAGCAAAAAATACCACCGTCGACGGTCCACTTGTCTGCCCACAGCTGCACATCATTGCCGCCCGCGAAACAACAGCACCGCCGGGCTTCGGCGCCGCCCAGACGCTGGTCGACCTCGTGACGAAAGCCTTCTCCGGCGCCACGTCCGAGGCCATTGACTACCCGGCCGCCGGCAACTCCAACCAAAACTATAGTATGAGCGTCACCGCAGGCGTGCTGGCGGTGCTCGCACAGGTGACGCAGTTTGCCACGCTGTGTCCCCAGACGGTGCTGGTCATGCACGGCTACTCGCAGGGCGCGCAGATCATGGACAATGCCTTTTGCGGCGGGCCCGACGGCCAGAGTCTGCTAGCGACGCCTTCCCTCATCCACCCGGCCATCAATAAAAACGTGGCGGCCATAATCATGATGGGCAACCCGCGGCACGTTGCCGGTCTGCCGTACAATGTCGGTAATGCAACGGCGAGCGGGTTTGCGGCGCGGCCCGTCGGGTTCCAGTGCCCGCTGTACCAGGCGCGCTTCCAGTCGTACTGCGACTCGCCCGACCCGTTCTGTGCCAACGGCACGGACGCCGAGTTCCACAATGGGTACGGCAAGCGCAACGGCTTACAAGCATTGCAGTTTATCGTGAGCAAGCTGGTGTTGTAGGGTAGAGAGGTGCGGGTTTCCTTTGTCTTGTATATATTGATAGATTCGGCGTAATATGAATTTGTTTTTCCTTCTTTTTCTACTTCACACCTTGCCCTCAATTGTAGTTGAACTCGTTGGGCTCCACTGGGGGGTAGGTGCTGGAGCTCGATGAGGCAAACGTCTTGACGGACCTGTCCAGCAGAGCCCGGATCCACAGCTGCGTCGGCACATCGGCAAACTCGTACGAGACACGCATGGAGAACCCGATGCGGTACTGGCCCATGAGCCCGACGCCCAGCTTCTCAAACGACCTGAAGATGGTATGGCACAGGCGACGGTTGCACGCGTCAAACGGCCGCGCGGACGACGTGGGTGCATCCAGAAGCTGCGGGTCGAGGGCCTCGCAGGGGTCGGTCGAGAAGGCGAGGGAGGCCACGGTAGGAGACGAGCCTGAGTTTGAGTCGACCGTGGCGCCCAACGAGCCAGAACCGCAGCCAGAACCGTAGCCCTCGGAGCTGCCTGACGAAGACGACAGAGTCGAGGGTGACGGTACAAACAGGGAGCCCACGTCGTCGTGCATTCGATCGTTTCTGTTGTTAAAGTTCGTGGTACCTGTAGCTGTACCTGTAACTGTCGCCGTCGCCGTCGTAGTGGTGGGTGGCACAGTAGCCGTCCCTGTGCCACTTGTACTTGTTGAAGGGGCCATGGTCGCACTTGAACCACTTGCACCACCCGCCCCGGTCTCGGCCTCGGCCTGGCCTTGTCCCACGAGGGTCTCGTACCGCACAGCAGCACACTGGTTCAAGCTCTCCTGGATAATCGTCATGGATGTCAGGTAGCTCAAATAAACACTGGCAATCCACACGTTTGGGTACTCGAGCACAGTCGCATACGGCGAGGCCGGCGCGTCATCAGGAACGTTGGACGGCACTTCTCTGAACACGGGGTTTCCCAGGAACGGAGCTGCTTCTGCGTACCAAGAGCGAAACGTGGCGTGCAAGTTGGCGGCGTTTCGTCGCAGCATCGAGACCTGTGCCTGGTCGACGGGCAGGCCGTGGTGTCGGGTCTCACGGATGGCCCAGCCGTGGTGCATAATATTGGGCAGCCGCGCGAGATGGGCCACGTGCCGGTCAATAATAGAGACAGCCTCGGCCGGAAACGCCTCGTTGAGTGGCACCGTGACCCCAGCCAGCTTGCTGCTCAGCAGCCGCTGCCACTTCTTCTTGGCCAAGAAGCAGTCCTTGCCCGTAAAGAAAGCATTCATAATGATGACGGACCGGAACGAGAAGAGCATCGCGCGGTCCCAGGCCTCGACGAACCCGTCCGACCCGCGATGCTGCATCAGACTTGCGACTGCGCTCGAGTGCTGCAGCCAGCCATTCGATTTGCCCGACGTGTCGGCAAACAGCTCAAACAGGCACATGACCATGGTCGTGCACAGCGTCTCGGACGAGCGCCACTCGGTCGGGTGGTTGAGCGCCGCCTGCAGCGCCACCAGCGACTGGCCATAGAGCTGCCGGCTCTGCACGACCAAGTTCTCGTCGCCGCGCGATTTGCCCAGCAGGTGCATGGCGAAAGAGCAGACGGCGCTGTCGAGCGTGACCTTGCGCCCGAGCCGCGAGGGCACCTGGCGGAACCACGACCCGTAAAACAGCCCCTCCTTGGGCGCGCGGTCCATGTTGATCATTTCGAGAATGGTGTTGACATAGGCGGAGCGGTTATCTCGCAGATGTGGCGGAATTGTAATGGTGCTCGACGGTGGTGATGAGAATGAAGAGAACGGCCCGGGCACGCCGTAGGCAGCTGCCGTGAGCTCGACAAAGAGCGGCACAATGATGTTGCTGGCACTGTTTGCGCTTCCATAGTTTTCAATGTAGCCGGTGCCAAAGTCGATATTGCTGCTGCTGTTCTCTGGGCGTGGAGATGCAGAAGCCGATTGTGATGCTGACGCAGAGCCAGAGCCTGACGGTGCAGCAGTGTCAAACACCATCACATCGCCGTCTTTGCCCGTGCCCTGACCCCGCTTGCGGACCTGGTGTTTGCCCGACACAAATTTGAGTGACCGATCGTAGCCCGGGCAGTCGGCCCCGTATGTGGCGCATTTCGCACATCCAGGCCGGCCCTCGTCGCAGCGCACACGCCGCCGCACACACAGCAGGCAGCCGCGACTGCGCGGGACGCCGACCATGGTTGGTTGTCGAGCTTCACCTGTGAGTTGGAGCTGATTTGATGAACATTTGATGATTCAGGGGCTGGCACAAAATATTGGTAATCGTGGATTGTCAACTTGGGAAGGCACCGTCAAAATCGCCACGGAAGGAGGTTTGACGTTGACATTGACAATGACGGTCGCGCCTGCCTGCCCTGAAGCGAATAAGGCTGCCTGCCCCACCGCGAAACTCTAAATTTCGGGCGCTGGTGGTCCCTATCTTGGCATAACCGTTTTACACCCGCCTTGCCTACCCCCAAAATGTGGTCACTTACAGGCGCCGTGCCTTCACGTGACAGCACTAATGTGCGACCGTTAGGGTCATCAACACTTCAACCACACAATCTCACGGTTATTGCAGACAACAAAGGATCCGTGGATTAGGGCGAACGATTCGAGTTATGGCCATGGTTGCATCGCTTGTATTTATCTCATAAATCCCAAGGGAAATGGCGGTGAAATAAAGTAAACAGCACGGCCAAATAGGATGAAAACGAAAACAACCTCAAAATGAGGCGTTGAGACCAGTGAGATTGATGTCTTGGAAGGATGTGGCTGAATGGGGCTTTTATTCTCTTTTATGTTTCTTTGCCACGGATGCATGTTGCATTTCAAGCCTCTCATTCGGTGAATCTAACGTGTTGTTCGGTTGTTCATTCCTACGCTGACTTTGCTGAGGCTTCTTTTCTTTTTGCTGAGAGACTCTGCATTCCTCCTCAAAAATCGCCGAAGAAACGCTTCAACCGTTCAACACAGGACAGAATGATTCATTCACTGTCAACACCCCGCCAAAAAAAAAAAAAAAAAAAAAAAAAAAAAAAAAAACCAAAAAAAAACCCCACCCCCCCCAAAAAAGCCCCAAATGGAAATAAAAAAAAGATTGGGGCAAATTAATAATATTTTTTTTTTTTGTTCGGG
>WNYE01000130.1:0-78190 GCA_021396245.1 Sporothrix humicola
CGCCGAGGTTGGCGCCGGTGCGGCGCTCGATGGCGCCGGCGGCGGTGCGCCAGAGCGCAGTGGCGAGCAGCGGGAGCGTGCTCACGACAGCGACGACGCCGGCGGCCGCCATGATGGGGAACTTGATGTAGGGCGCGTCGCTGTCCACGGTAAACCGCGACGTGCCGCCCTCGCCGAGCCGGATGGCGCCGAACTTGCCGGTCCAGTTGCGGTAGACGTACCAGGCGGCCGCCGCTGCCACGCCGACGGACAGGAAAACGATGAGGACGATTGTGAAGGCCCCCGGTCCGCGGTGCTTGCGCTCAAACTCGTCCTCGTGGTTCTTGCAGGCTTGGGGGGATGTCGTCTTGTCAAACTCCTCGCCGCCCTGGCATGTGGTGAGAGGAATGCGCCGGAAGCCCGTCGGCGGGTAGTAGTCGACGGCGTCCGGGTGGTCGCTGCACCACTGGTCCTTGGACATGGGCGCCAGGCCGGGCACCAGCGAGCACTGCCCGTGGTTGTCGAGCTCAAAGTTGTAGTCGCACTCGTAGTCGCGCCGCGTGCACGTGCAGTTCTGCGTGTTGTACAGGTGCTGGATCTTGTAGCCGTTGTAGCAAGTGCGGTCCGTCTTCTTGCGCAGGTACTGCGACACGTGCCCGAACAGGCACGACGAGTCGGGCATCAGCGGATGCGTCGGCGACCACAGGTAGTAGTCGGATTTGCCGCCGTCCTTGTCGTCGTTGACGCACGCGCGGTCGGTGAGGCCAGAAAAGTCCAGGTTGATCGTAAAAACACTGTCACTCCCCTTCTTGCACCACAGCAAAAAGTTGCGCGACGCGCCCGACCGCAGCGTCGTAATGTCGATAATGTCGACCTCCTCGTCGCTGAACTGGTGCTCCTTCCACGTCACGCCCTCGTCCGTCGTGTACGACACGCTGCGCGTCTTGCTGTGCCGCGGCACCAGCACCACAATCGACCCCTGGTCGCCAAACGTCCACGACCACGCGCCCTTTTTGACGTTGCGCCACGTCAGCCCGGCGTCCGTCGTCATGAATGTGTCCGCCTCCTTGATCGACCCCAGCTGGTCGCCCACGTTGCCCACGCCAAACATCAGCCCGACCGCGCCCGACGACGAAAACGTCTTGCGGTGGTCCTCGCGCTCCGTGTACCCGTGGATGTGCAGCGCGCAGTTCTCGTCGCCACCCTCGCGCGCGCTCTTGCGCGCCTTGCACCCGTAGTCCTTGTTGTCCACGTCCTTGGTCGGCGGCGGCAGGAAAGCCCACTCGGCGCCGTCGTTGTGGCTGATCTTGGTCTGCAGTTTTTTGCTGGTGGCCTTCTTGTCGTCGCGGTTCGCCACGACGTTGACCACCACCACGCCTTCGAGGCCCAGAATCTTCTCGAAATCCACATAGTACCGGTTGTCGCAGTTGACGCCCGCAATGCTCATCACGTACGACGTGCCGTTCGAGTTGCTCTTGATGATCGTGCCGTACCGCTTGTCCTTGGCCGTTTCCGTGGCCACAAACAGGTTGACCGCGTGCGTCGAGCTGTCCAGCACCGTGTACTCGTGCTGGTTCGGCACCGCAAAGTTGACGGGGAAGTGCGCCTCCGCATACGTCTCGCCGTCCAGGCTGGCGAGTGCCTTTAGGCTCTTCTTCTCCTTGTCCTCGGCTGCCACCACGATAAACTCGGCCATGGTCGCAAAGCCCTTGACGTTTTCTTGGTGGACAACCTTGTTCTCGAAGAAATCCGTGCTCGACACCAGCTGCAGCGGGTTGTCGTCACTCCCCTTGGTGTTTTCCTCCCGCTCGTGCACCAGGCAGATCACCTCCTCCGGCTTGCGGAACTTGTACGCGCTCGACCCGATAAACTCGCAGCGTTCCGCGTACCGCAGCAGCGTCACCCAGTTGTCGCCCCGGTCGCGCGAGAACGACGCCTCTGTGTAGCACGCGTCGCCCACGCTCTCGCACTTCTTGCCCAGCCAGATGATCCAGTCCTTGTGGTCCGGGTGGAACAGCAGCGGCGAGTGCGAGCTCTCCGTGTCTGGCGGATAGGGGGCCGTGAACTCGTGGAACTGCTTGCCGTAGTCGATTGTGTAAATCACCTTGCCCTTGGCCGTCACGAAGAACACCAGCTCCTTGAAGTACTGGTGCGGCACAATCGCCCACGTGTCCACCTTGTCAAACAGCTCCGGGTGCGTCCACGTCTTGCCGTGGTCGTTGGTAATATAAATCGGGCCGCCCTTGCCCTCCGTCCGGTCGACCGGCCGCATGATGATCGCCTCGCTGTTGGCCGTGTCCGAGCTCGAGTCGCCGCGCTCCAGATAGTGCTTCTCGAAGCTCGTGTACCGGCCCATGTCGATTTTTGAGGGGGTGTTGACAATCTCGCCCGTCGCCGGCGTGTTGGGCGACGTGCCCGTCTCGCTGCACTTGTGCTCCACCAGGTCGTCCTTTTGCTTGCCGCCCGTCCGCTTGCACGTGTTGCCGGGGATCAGCCGCCAGCCCGACGAGCCCATGAACGTGTCGTCCGGCTTGGCGTCCTTGCCGCTGCACGCCTTGGTGCCCTCGGGCAAAACGAGAGGGCCCACCAGCAGACAGTCGGTGCCGCTGTCGCTGCGGCGGAAGTTGTAGTCGCACTCAAAGTCGAGGTCTGTGCATTCGCAGTCCGTCGTCTCGACCACGGGGTCCTTGAATTCCTGCTTCAAGAAACAGGCGGCGTCCTTCTTGCGCCGGTGGTACTTTTGCGTGTGGCCCATCAGACACGTCGGCTGGCCCTTATCGTCAACGCGCGCCCACCAGTCCTCCAGATCGCTGTCCTTGCACGTCGCCTCGTGCAGGCCCTCAAAGTCGATTGCGATAATGTGCCAGCGGTCCTTGGCCTCGCCAATCAGCACAAACTTGAGGCTCGTCGAGTCCTGCGTCGTCGTCAGGATGTAGGGGCGCACGGCCAGGCCGTCGGGTAGCTTGGCGGCCTTCCAGGTCTTGCCGTGGTCCAGCGAGTAGGTGACCTCGTCGACGTCGTTGGCGTCGCGCACGGCCAGCAGGATCGAGCCCTGGTCGCCAAACTCGTACTTGTGCGGGCCCTTGGGGCCCTCGATCCACGACACGCCGGCGTCGTCCGAGATGTACAGGTTGCCGTCCTTGTAGTTGCCCAGGTAGTCGCCCGTGTTGCCGATGGCCATCACGAGACCGGGCGCCGGGCTCGAGAAGACGCGGCCGACGTTGCTGAGGTCCGTGACGGAGTGCAGGTGCAGGCGCTCCTTCTTGTCGCCGGCCAGGTTGACAGACGAAAAGGTGCGGCCGTCGTCGAACGTGATCTCGCTGACAATCTTCTTCTCTGCACGGTCGTTGTTGACCGCCTCGCCGTTCTCGACGCGGTTCACCAGGAAAATGCCCTGGATGCCCGAGATCTTTTCGAAATCGACGTGGCCGCGCTTGTTGCGGTTGGTGTAATCCAAGTTCTGCGTGAAGAAGGTGCCGTTGGAGTTGCTCGTGAACAGCACGCCGGTCGGGTCGGAGGGGCGCGTGTTCATGACGTCGATCTGGATGCTGTAGTTGGTGCTCTCGAGCACGGTGTACGACTCCTGGTTGATGCGGTGGTTGGCCGGGAAGACGGCGCGGTGCCACTTGAGCGTATCGTCGGTGACAAACAGCGCCATCTCGTCGGTGTTGAGCGAGGTCGTGGCCACCAGCAGGTACTTCTTGACGGCAGCAATGTTGACAATGCCCTGGACGGGGCGGTTCGTGTCCAGGTTGGGCTCAAACTCCTGGATGACGCCGTCGGCCTTGACGGCACTGAAGTAGTTGTCGGACACGAGCAGGCGCTGATCCTGCTTAAAGGGCGAGATCTGGTCGCGGACGATACACAGGATGCGGCTGGCGTCGAGGTCTTCGGCGCCCGTCGTGAAGAGGTCGGAGCCCTTCGCCCACCAGCAGCCGGCGGTGTTACCGCGCAGGAACTTGGCGTCGGTGCGGAAGCCGTCGGTGGTGTACATGGCGACCTCGCTGAACGAGGACACGTCGTAGTCCATGCCGTTAAAGATTATGCGGTCGGGGTCGGTCGCGTGGAAGGTCAGGACGTCGTACTGGAACATGCTGGTCTCGGCGTCGGTCAAAAACGTCTGCCAGGTCTTGCCGCGGTCCTCGGTGCGGTAGTGCGTGATGCCGTCGGTCAGGACATAGGCGCGCTCGGTGTGGAACTCGTGCATGACCAGCCGGGACGCGGACATGGCGGGGATGGCCGTGACCTTGTCCCAATGGGCGCCGGCATCGGCAGAGCGGTAGATGATGCCCTCGACAAAGTCGTGGAACAGGATGACGTCCGAGTCTTCAAAGTAGTTGAGGTTGTCGGGCTGGTAGGGGAACGCGCTGACTTGGAAGTTGGGGCCGTCGGCAGCGCGGGCGGCGACCGAGGCAGCGGACGCCAGCGGAGAAGAGAGAGAGAAGAGAGCAACGGCCCACGACGCAGCCCACAGGGGCGCGGCCAGCGCAGCCGCTGTGCGCATCGCTGAAGAGACCCTCATGGTCGGAGAGGCGCAGAGGCGTGTGTCATAGGCGGGGGGCGACGCCTGGGAGGAGGATGGAAGTCGAGGCTCGTGATGATGATGGAGAAGAGAGGAGGGGAGGAAGCTTTTCGATGGTCGAAAGAGACGCGATTCGGGGTCGATGACAATGTTGACAATGTCAGAAGCTCCGGGAGTGGTCGGGGAGTGTTTGTGAGATGGAAAATCGACAGGTCGCGGTGGTTACTCGAAACGACAAGGCTCGGGTAGGAAGATGGAAGAATCGGGAAGCAGGAAAAGCTTAAAAGGCTGTGAAGCTTTTGCCGTGGATTGAATTAAGGCGTAAAAGGGGCTCTGTAGCCTGTGAAGGACAACAGACAGCTCCGCAGCAAAAGAGGGAATGCGAAGTGAAGAAAGCAGCAATGCCGACGAAATCGAAATCGAAACAAAATCAAGCCACGACGAATTGTGGCGGCGATGCAATGACGAAGGAAAGGAGATGGAGTGGAAGAAGGAGAAAAGAGAAGAGGTCGAGAATAGAGGTCGAAGAAACAACAAACGAAACTGAATCAAGGCTGCTGTCCGCTGTGCACAACAGGCAAGCACGAACATGACACAGTCGGGAAAGAGCCTACGAGTGCACTACCAATGCGCGATTGCCAGAAAATGCAGGTGCCGATTGCGCCGCAGGGAAGGTGTCTCAGGCGCTGACTGCAGCAGGAGTTCCCCGGCACGCCTGGAGACACTGTGCTGTGTGAGTTTGTTAGCGCGCAAAGCTGGCCTCGCCGGCCCAGTTCTTAGCCTTGGCGCGTGGCGCTGCCAGGCACCAGCTTGGAACGGGAAGGCGCGATTGGACAGACACGCCAGAGGGGCAGAGGGGAAACCGCACCTGAGAACCTGCCGAGAGTGGCTCTGGCCAGGCCTGAAAAAAGCTTGTGGGCAGCCTCTGGCAATGCCGTCTCACATGTGTCAGAACTGCGCCAAAATGGCAATGAGCATCATCGATTAGCAAAAGCACCAAAATACTAGAAGATACAACAAACTATTGATTGTGACCATTTATCATTCAAATACAGTACAGCGCACATTGCTATCGTTTGTTTGACGAGCAAAAGACAAGAAACAAGTGACAAACAAACACAAAAACAAAACAAGCCGTCATCTATAATAATACACGCCCAGCTGAACAGCTCGAGCTTCTTTTCGACAAGAAAAGGAAAAAGGAAAAGAAAACACCAAACTAAATAAATCCATCAATACTCTTTTCCATGTCCGTCTTTTCGTCTTTCGTCTTTCATCCTTTCGTCTTTCGTCTGTCCTTCTTCCCATCGCCCATCACCTTTTTGTGTATCCTCCGCTCTCATCGTCCATCCTCCTTTTGGTTGGTAAATATCCTCCGCCAGATCCATGTATTCTCCATGTAATAATATCCGTAATTCTGTATTATGATGTAAAAGCTTGGTCCGGGAAACAAGTTTCCGCTTGTGCCCGTGCTGGTCCGTCCGTAAGCGGAGGGTCGTAGTAGATGTTTGTGTTTGCGGCGGCCGTTGAGGTCGTTCGTGATGACAGTCGACGACAGTCGACGTCGGGTTGGTCGGATCGAGGCCGTAGAGTAGATAAAAGGAGGAAAGGAAAAAGTAGAAATAAAGCAAAACCAGAACCAGCGCCGCCGATAAATAAAGTTAATAACAAAGGCGAATAAAAAGAAACAAAAAACAATGAAACGCCGCACATAAAGCAAAAGTAGTCCGTTATTTTTAAAACAAAAGTTGAAGAGTAAAAGGTCACAAACAAGCCGTCTCCGGCTGATTT
This sequence comes from Sporothrix humicola, assembly GCA_021396245.1. Lineage (NCBI taxonomy): Eukaryota > Fungi > Ascomycota > Sordariomycetes > Ophiostomatales > Ophiostomataceae > Sporothrix > Sporothrix humicola. The sequence continues at coordinate 6,293 of WNYE01000130.1, forward strand.
GCAACGCGATCCCACAAGGCATACCATTCCTAGGTGGTATAGACAGGCTCGTCTTGAGCAACCGGAGCTGCCGGGGCGGCCTCGACGGCTTGGGGAACGTCGGTCTCGGGTGCAGCAGTTGTCGGTATGGCCTTGGCCCCGGCAGCAGCAATGGCGGCAGCGGCAGCAGCCACAGTCTCGACAGACACAGGCGCGTCAACCGGCGTGTCGACAGCAGCCTCGACAGGAGCGTCTTGCACAGGAGTGTCATGCACTGTAGCTTCGACCTGCGCTTCCGCGACAGGTGCCTCCGCAGGCTGGTCAACCGGTGCTTCGACAGGTGCCTCCGGCGCCTCGACGTGCGCAGCAGGTTCCGCCGGCGGTCCACCGGCCAGCTCCTGCTTCAACACATCAATACGTCCCTCGTAGCGCTCCTTCTCGATCTCGAGCTGGACAATGCGCTCGTCCTGCTGGCGGATGCGCTCGCCCTGGGTCTTGATCTTGTCTTCGAGGCTCTGGATGTACGACCACATGCCTTGTTCCGACGAGAACAGGTTGTTGGCAGCTGCGGCAGAAGTGCCATTGCGAGCACCGACGGCCGGGCTCAGCGGCTTGGGGCTCTCGGCGATGCCGTGCTGCGAAAAGAGACCGGCGCTGCCGCCCGCGCTGAGGGGCAGCACCATGGACGACGACGAGATGCTCGTGCCGGGGGTGTGGGCGCTGCCGGCCGACGTAGTCGTGGCCGTGGCCGAGCTGGCGGTGCCGGCACGTCCGACATTCGGCGGGTACAGACCGCCGGCGCGCTGCTGCTGGTGTTGCTGGGGATGTCCCTGCTGGTGCGGCTTGGGCGAGATGGGCGGGTAGGTGCGGGCGTGCTGCTGGGCAAACGCGTCTTGTCCGCCGACACTGGCCCGGCTGTCCGTCTTGATGCCTGGCAGACTCAGGCGGCGGCGCTCTTCCTCGCTCACAGGGCCACCCGTGCTGTTGTCGTACTCGATGCCCGACATGACCGAGTCGTCGCCGCCGCCCGTCGACGTGTCCATCAGGCTCGAGTTGCCCTCGAAGCTGTCGTCGGCCCCGCCCATGACGCCAAACGTGTTGGAGCTCGAGCGGCGGCCCGCACAGCCGCCGGCGCCCTTGCTATGGCGGGCCAGGGCGTCGCCGCGGGCAAACTTGCGGTCGCAGCGGGGGCAGATGTGGGGCTTCTCGCCGGTGTGCAGCTTGGAGTGGCGCTTGAGGTCGTGGAGGCGGCGGAAGCGCATGTCGCAGCCCTGGCAGACGTAGGGCTTCTCCTGGCTGTGGGTGAGCAGGTGGCTCTTGAGGTTGTGGTGGCGGGTGAACTCGGTGTCGCAGTAGGGGCACTTGTGGCGCTTGGAGGTGGGGGATTTGGGGGCGAGTTCGGGGATCATGAGGGCGGACGGGGTCGGGAGGGCAGCAGATGTCGGCGTCTGGTGCTGTTGGGGAGGTTGCTGTTGCGGTGGTGGCTGGTGGTGTTGTATCGGCGGCTGGGAGGTAGCAATAGGAGGCTGTTGTTGTTGCTGTTGTTCGTGTTGTTGCTGCTGCTGCTGCTGCTGTTGTTGTTGCAACTGCTGGAGATGGTGCTGGTGCTGCTCCTCTTCTCGCGCAATTGCTGGATCGAGATCCATGTGGTCTCCGGCGGCAGGGATAGCATCTGTGGTTGTCGCCGTCGTTGTCTCGGCGGAAGGCGCTGCCGAAGTCACAGCTGCTGCGGCGGCGGCGGCGGCTGCGGCAGCCGCTGCATAGCTGGCCGCGTTGGATGCTGCAAGCTGGTTCGCGGCCGCCTCGGCCAGTGCTGTCGCGGCTGCTTCTGCCTCTGCCGGTGCTGATGCTATCGCTGGCGCTGGCGATTGTTGAGCGGTTGTCTCGTCTGTGTCGTTGCCATCCATTTCCGCGACAGCCGCGTGGGATTGTGTGACGTTGCGGGTGGCGGCCTCGGCTGCCGCTGCGGCCGAGGCAGCCTCGGCGACGCGCTGGGTCATGAGCGCTTCGGCGCCGCGCAGGACGGACAGGGCCTTTTGCGCGGCGTCGTTTTGATCGTGTGCGGCATCACCGGAAAGCTGGGGATCGACTGCAGCGCCGTGGCCGTCGAAGCGCGAGCCGCTGTCGAGGCGCGCCAGCTTGCGTGGCGACAGCTCGGGGTCGGGCAGGCTGTGGTTGGCGTCGCCGTTGCTGCCGTCGTGGTGCCCGCCGGCATTGCTTGTGTCTGCCGCAACAGCCGTGTTGAGTGATGGCGATCGCAGACGCTTTGCGGAGCGGGCGGCCGCGGCAGCCGCAGCAGAGGCAGCAGCAGCAACAGCAGCTGCGGCGGCATCGGCCGTCTCGGCGTCTGTTGCTTGTGATGGGGGCTGTGTTGTGTTTTCAACAACGGATGGATCAGCATTGGTGGCCGCCGCAGTCGCAGTTGTTGTCTCTGCTATTGTTTCTGGCGCAGACTCTGGAGCTGTCGCAAGGCTAGCCGCCTCGACGGGGTCGGCAGGCTTGTCGACGGAAGCCATTGGGATGGAAGGGAATGCGGGAGAGTCGAGACAATCGATGGGGTGGATAAAACGTCGATGAATGTCAATGATGTCGATGCGGAGAAGGTCTCGGTGGTCGCGGCCGGAATTGGGTGGATGTTGTCGTTTCTATTACGATAACGACAAATCGGCCAATCGAAGCAATCGACGGGCAGATTAACAAAAGACAATAACGAGAGAATCGAATGGGCGCCGTAAGAATAAAGGACACCCGGATAAGAATAACAATCAAGAAGAAGAAGACAAAAAAGTGGAAGGAAAACAGAAGCAACAAATCAACTCGGTTCCATCAACACAACACGCGTCGAGTCTCTGTGCGCATTGGATCTTTTGCAATGCCACTTCTTCTCCGTTGCCTTTTCTTTCTTTTTTCTTTCGTTCCAATCTTCTCTTCTTTTCGCAAAGGAGGGGCGGCGACTCTCGCTCAAGGGCAGCGTCCAAAGAGCATCATCGATTTTATTATTCGATGGGGGGTTGAGTGGTTGAGAAGTTGTGGTTGGAAGAATACTGGTTGGAACTTGGGTGGAGGAATCAAAAGTCAAAGGCAATCGAAATCGAGAGGTAGAGGAGCAATCGGTAGTCGAATGGCAGTTCTGGGTAAACAGGGCTGTCTTTTGTCCTTTTGCTCTTTTCCGTTTTCTGGTACGAAGTACGGGAGTCTGGTTCTTGTTTTCTGCAGGTGGGAGGAGTAGGAGAATAACAAGGTCGAGTCAAGGAAGAGTAAGAGTGACAGTGAGCGAAAGAGGAGTTGGATGTGTGGCTGGAGAAACGTGGCGACAGCTTGGGAGAAAGATGGGAAGAAAAGAAAGGAAAAGGTAAAAATAGAGAGTCAAGATACGGATAGAGAGGGGCCAAAAAGGCCAAAAAAGCCTACGGCAGAATTTTGACAGTGGGAAGACGCGGAGAAAAAAAGGCTAAACTAGGGAAGACTAGGGGAAAGGACGGATTAGGTAATGGGGCGAATTGACCTGGTGAGCGAGGAGCGAGCGAGGAAGCTGCGAGCTGGTCGATGTCAACAAAGAAAAGGAGGCAAGAAAAGGAGACGACAGAAAAGAGGAAATCACTGCATGTCACCAACGGAAAAGGAAAGAACAATTGGAAGAAAAGAAGCGTGAAAATGCAAGAGCAAGTCAGAGTGCAAGTGCAGGCAAGAGCAAGTGGAAGCTGTTGTTTTCTTTCCTTCCATCTTGTGCATGGACCAGGACATTTTGGGGAAGGAACAGGGGGAGCGCACAAGTGCCTTGACAGGGGTATTCTAGGCAGGCGATAGCCAGACAGAAGGAGAGGAAAGAACGAAAAAGGTGAGGCTGGTGCTTGAGGTGCTGAGGTGCTTTCCTCCAGCGGATGGGTGGGAAGAAAGTGGGCAACTGCGACCGCGACCAGGCAAACAGGGCGGGCCGTGTGGTCTGTGTAGCGCGAGTCGCCGACTGTCAGATACTGTGTGGGAGGGGAAGTGCTGGGACAAGCCAAAGGGGCTAAAATGGGGCGCACATCACCCACTAGCGGGACACAATAGTGGGAAAGTGTGCCTGAGCTACAGCGCCGAGCTGGGTCACAGCTGCAATCAGCACTGCAGCAACAGCACTACGTAATTTACAGTTGCATTCGGGAAGCAAGAAAGAGCAGGGAGGAAGTCGAAAGTATGGAGTATGAGACGATGAAATCAACAAGAACAACATCTTACTCAACAACAGACGATAACAACGATGGACACAGGGACGCCACAGTCTGTAACTGGGTGCTACGGGTCTGGGACGGTGGAGGCGTATCCTTTTTGTATCCCTTCTGTATGATTGCCTCAAGGTGGCTGTCTCGAATGTGGCGTCTGTGTGAGAGAAGAGAAAAAGAGGAATTAAAAAAGGAATTCAAGAAAGACAGGGACAAAGGCAAGGGTGCTCTCACGGCCCTGGCTGGACTGTGTTGCAATCGCAATTGTTGGGGTTTCGCTCGGTTCGTGGGTGCCGACCCGTCAGAAACATCAGAGGCACGAGCACAGAACAGGGTGTCTTAATGTCTTTGTGCTGTGAGCTTGTGCTTTGATACTTTTGCTGCTGTTCTTTGATTTTGATCTTGTTGATTTTGTCCGTCAATTCCAGCTGAATGGGCACGGGATGACCAGTCAAGTCACTGTGAAGAGATCAAGGCATAACACGGGTGTTCCGAAGCTGCATGTTTAGCTTTCTTTCCAGGTAAGATGTGTCGAGAAGAACAAGAAAAGAGGGAAGCTGGCAAAAAGCACAATGTGAGCTGCAGTGACAGCTCCAGAAGACAGAATACGAGGCGAGCGGACCCAGCAGTGACCAGTGGTGGTGTGGAGAGCAGGTATCACTTTGTGTTTGTCAGTTCTCTTCCTTTCTTCCTCTTCCTCCTGGACGTATTCTCTCCCTATTCGTACAGATGTCAGATACCCCGTCGTACTTCGCTCCACAGTTGACAAAGGAGGAATCATTCAACGCCAATGCCAACACCAACACGCGTCAGAGTAAGAGTACGGAGTAAGATACTGTATTCCATTGGGTGGAGCTGTGGCTGCTTTTTTCTGTTTTTGGGAGGAGGCTCGGGCAAACGACAGCTGAATCGAGAGTGAACGCAAATCAATATGCAGCCGCATGTGGCAACGGGACAGGAGCGAAAAAAGATCAAAAGTATAATCTGCTATTGGTGAACAGAAAATTGAACATGCAATTGTGGACAAGACACGACTGGTCCGTCAAGCCACGAGAGGCTGGAAGCAGGGGATGAAAAGAGAAGACAAGAAAATCAAAAAGGAGTGAGAGTCAGAGGTGAGGCACAGAGTGAGGATGAGGTGTAATCCAATACAAAACGACAGACCTGGTGTGGCGCTATGTTGTCAGCAGTGGGATGCTCGGCTTCTGGGCTTTTGAGTGACAGGGGTTTTTCAATGGGGACAAGGAGCCTCCAAGAATCCAAGACTTGTAGAGAAATCGGGGCAGCCTGGACCGGTTTCACTTGATCGTATTTCGTACGTATTTTTGCGAGAGTCGCTACAAAGAGTACTTGAGAACAGCACAAGCATAGCACAAGCACAAAATAAAGAGGAAGAAGTAAGAGACTGAGGTGCAACGTGGAGCAAGGAGATTTCAGAGAGACACCAGACAAGACACCACAAAATACCAAAACACCAAAAATGTATTTTAAGAAACAAGAGAGGATCTGTGCGCATTTGGTGTTATTTGTGGCCCTGTGGCTCCGGCAAGCTCCAATGTGGCCCAACATCGCTCCTCTCCTCCAAAACCGATACGAGCATTGTCGGGAATCGTCAAGGAGTTGCTGGTTCCTGATTCTTGATTCTACACTTGTCACTCGCCAACGCGTCATGTCTGTAACGCGTCTCGGTGTGGAGAGAGGAGAGAAGAGAGTTGGGGCCAATTCGAGACTCGAAAGAAAGTTGAAGAAAGTAGTTAGTCCAGGAACGGAAAGCATCCTGGTCGACGTCCAGAGGCCTCTTCCTTCCGTCGACTCCGTGCTCGATTCCCCATATCTTTCTCCTCTTCTCCATACAGTGCAATTGTGTCCGTATTCCCTGTTCTTTTATTCGCACCCGTACCTGTCCATCTGTCTATCAATTCGGTCTGTGCCTGTGAGAAGGTTATTATTATCATAATATCACGACGGATATGATTCACATATGGAGCAGATTCACATAAAATAATGAGACCAGATTATACTGTGTAAATGGCCAGACCTTGACCCGAATTAATGACTACTTGTTAATAGCCCGGCCTCGTGGCTTTCCCAGAATAGGCTCAAGTAGTATTTTTACCTCTTTTTACATTGATTGTTTTCCCGGTTTGGGCGTACGCATTGCTTGTAGGAGATAGATACATGGCAGCATGGCAGAATATTGAAATTAATTGTATGAAAATAGAACAGCATAAACAACAGAATCAGGAGAAGTGGTTAATCGAGATAACCTCTCTCGCCAACATCCACTAAAAATCAAGGCATCAAAAGCAACAATACACGGGGCACCAAGAACTGGAAAGGCAACAACCCACAACTCAAAAAAGGGGAACCCGCCGAGGGGACCGGCCGAGAGCGAGATGGTCGAGAGGGTCGAGGTCCGCTAGACTGTGGCTGTGTTGCAGAAGCGCGATGCACAACACAACACAGGCAGTAGGTTGCAGCCAGCCTGGAAATACCGTTCCCAGTTCGGTGAGTCCAGGCCATGCGGTCGACGGAGCGGGGAATAAGTGACCTCCGACCGTGGCAGAAGAAGATATCCAACGAAAGTGCCCGACTTACGATATCTGAATATCTGAACACCTTTGCATCAATACCTGCCAGGCTGAACGGCGTGAGATCCTTGGCAAAGGTTGCCCCAAAATACGACGTACGACGGTACGACACGGTAGTGGGATGCATTGGACGATACTCAGAGGTGACGGGACAAAAGTCGAGGCGAGAGGGCGAGAGCAAGAAAATGACTGCAGAGTACGACGTATCTGCACCTCTCTCGGAAGTGTCCCGTCTGACGGTCAGCGACAGCTCAAGAGCACACTGTTCTCCGGTGGTTGAGGACTGCACACTGCAGACCAGACTGCAACCGACGTATCAGCAGCCTCTGCGTGAGCCTCATCTTGTTGTGCTGATCTCTCGTCCAATGATTCCCTTTGCGGGAGCTCTTGTTCCCATAGTGCACTTTCTTGCTCCTTTTTCTTCCTCTCGCTCCTCCTCTCAGCTCCTTTCCATCCTCTTCTACAACCCACCTGCAGATGTGCCCCTCCTCTGCACACTTCCGTCCTCCGTCTTCCGCCTTCCGCCTCTCTCCTTTTTTCATCATTCAAATTTCGTCTGACGTAAACATTTCATAGACGTAGAGTAGCATTGTTCTTGTAAAGACACAACATGCACGCGGGCGTCACCAAAGCGTCACCATCACCACACAGCGCCTCGTATGCACATAAGCAATAGTTTGGGATGAACTTTCGTTTGGTTTTACGGAACATAATAAAATGGTAATAAACTATGGTAAGAGCTCCATTGTTCCCATATCAATCTCTGATTCATGTGTGGCGGCCATCTACAATTATTCTATTTTGATAATGCCGAAGAATACTCTTTCTGCCCCATATTCGCAGTCCTTTTGAATACGACATCGTGCCCGTCTCTGTCCATATATCGGTGCAGACATCAGCTGAAAAGGAAAATCCAAACAAACGCCAACCAGCCGTGCTCCATGAACCATACTCCGTACTCTGGACTCATTGTCCATAGGCAGCCCGCATATACCCTTGCATACAGAATATTCTGCAGCCACAGACGGCCAGCCTATGAGATTGCTCCGACGACAGCGAGCCCAGCTGTGTACTCCGTATCGAGTGCCCAGTGTCCAGTCCATCTCGTGTTTGTCTACTTGTCCCCTTTCCTCGGCAGTCAATACGAGCTTCCGTTGGTGCTGCCTCCCAAGCTGGTTGAAGCCGATGCAAGTACCCGTGCTTGGTAGGCTGGCTGCTTTGTTGCCTTGTCCCAACAGATAAATGCAGCCAATGGATGACGAATGCGGGTAGGTGAGGAAAGCAATTGCGGTTACTCCTCCGCTTGGTGGGTGCATTTCATGATGAGACGTACTGGTGCTGGTGGTGATGTGGGAAACAGCTATAAACAATGCCAGTGTGAGTTTCTGCCGTCTGTAATAAGACTGAGAATATCAATCACGACATATCTTGAGGTCTGGAGGGCAGATATACTATCACCTATCTCCTATTAGGACTCTACCTGCACACCCAGTCATGGTTGTGAATACTCGTCTGTCGTGGCTCTAGAATTATAAGAATAACGAATCATAAGAATAACAAGTGATGACCCTATCACCTACAAACTCTTTTGTCGAAATCAATTTTCACTTATCTCGTAGTATTGGGACTAGAATAGATCTTCCATGAGAAAACTCGTAAGGGATACCTTATGTTTTTCGTTGTGCGGCATAGCTTTGATCGTACAGATTCATCCAGAATGGTACCACCCAGATATCAAGCATTGTATCATGAATATTATATTTGGTATCTAGGCCTCCATTAGTACAATAGGAAATTGTACCTGATATGAATCTACTCTCATTGTCGTCTACTGTCTGCACGTATTTTCTAAAGCACATGGTTTGATTCTGTTGTGCCAATATTTATTTTTAATGAACAAGGCTGCGAGCCTCGTCAATTCATGAGATGTGATGTGTCATGCATCAAGGCAAGTCTGCTGGCTCTCATGCCGTGTGATTTGGTAATGAATATTGTCTTGCGTGGTGTCCTTTGCCTTTTTTTTTTTTTTTTTTTCTTTCGACATAAGAAATAAGTCTTTTCCCCTTTTGCTGGTGAAAATTTATATAATTACAGTCGACAAATTATCTGTGAGTGACTGAGTTTGATTTTTTTTGGAAAAAAAAATATAATAAAAAAATACCATTAAGTTGCTACGACACCATTTAAAAAAAACAATTGTCATTAAAAACAAAACCAAGTAGCTTGTAAAAATATACATGAATGCTAAGCTGAATGGTCTATGGTTGGTAGGCTCATGGCGAGGCTGTGGATGCTTGATTCTGGCATCGTGATTTTCTCACTTCAACACATCCAATGAGGGTTCTGGTAATGCTGAAAATTGCAACCTTGCTCAAGAATACCCCTACTAACAAGACATGGCGGCACACAAAAATCAAAGACGTCACTTCCATTTATCGGCAGTTTTTTGTGTTGAGATGGTGGTGGTGTGTTGACATCTTGGCGATGGCCAGGGACCAGATATCAGATCGCGCATTCTTGCAACAAGTACTGTTACTTGTGAGGGACGGCGAAAGGACACAAACTCTACGCTGTCTCTGAACTCGCCGCCAGCCGTGTTTGTATTGTTTACTCTCGGTCCTTTTTGCATCGGTGATCTCAAACACTCGCGTCCGGCCGCAATCCAGACGCCATTCCAGACAGACACACCAGCAGAGCTTCATGTGATGGGCTGCACAGACACACTGGCAGGACCGCCAGTCTCTCTACAAATATGGGATATGTGGTAGGCAATAATTTCTGACCAAGGAGAGCCTGCACATAATGTTGTTTGACTGCCGAACGGCAACCGGATGGCGGCCGAGATATTGAAATATGTCACGACACTCTTCGACTGCAAATTTTTGCTCACCCGGGCTCGGCTAGCCATGGCAAACGTGAAAACTCTGATTAGACTCAAACAAAGAAACGTGAAAATATCGACGTTTAGAAAAAGCCTCATAGTTTGAGGTTGCGATGGTTTGTCCATCGTCAAACGCATCGTCGGTTTCTGGAGCTTGGCCGTTGCAACGGCTTCTTCAACGGCATCTCTTTTCTTTTTTCATGTTTGCCTTTTTTGCCCGGCTCTTGTCGTCGGATGTTTTTCAACGTTTATTTTCTTCAACATTGACGACTTCTTTGTCTGTTTCCCATGCCACGATCCGCCGGCGTGGAAAACATGTCCGCGCCGTCGGTTGATGGTGGATCTTGGCCCGCATCGTCAAACGGCCACGCGAAATTCGTGCCCGTAGACAAGAAAGAAGCGAGGCTATTGTCCGTTGGACATGAAGCATGAAAAACGGTGGAAAGCTCGTGCCTTTTATGGTTTTCTGCGTCTGATGTTCAGACGACTGTTGACATGCGTCGCATGCTCTCGGCCGACAGTTGTCCCCGCCCATCTACGGAAATTCCTCTCGCGGCAATGTAATTTTACACGGAGGAAAGCGTCGTCATACCAGACTACGTTGCCTGACGTATGCTCTTCTCGACTGGGGCATCCATATTTTATTTTGCACGATGCAAACTGCGTGTTTTGAGTCCTGGGCTCCATCCAGTGTGGCCCCGACAAAATTTGACAATGTGGAGAGATGCCGATGGAATGGGATGAAGCAAATGTCGAGAGAATTTGGAAAGAAAAAAAAAGATGAGACGACAATAGACGACAGCAAGTTGTGCCTTTTTGTGCCTTTATCGCCTTTGGAAACATCTCGAGCCAAGTCCCCAAATCCCCACCTCTTTGTTCAACGGCTGTCAAAAAATCGACGGTCGCTTGTCCGTCGCTTGTCCGTCGCCAACCGTCGTCTTGTCGTCCCACGTAGTTTCTTTGTTCTCTGATTGCCGGCCTTTGTTCTTCTGTTAAACGACATCTCGTCGTTCCTGGATTCGGGCGGGTCGAGCCGGCAATACTCGCATTTGCCTCCAATTTCAGGGTCCAGCAGCCAACAATGATGTCGATTCTGAATTGAGTCTGAATCGAGTTTGAGTTCAATTCTCTCAGGCACGCGAGAATGCCAGTCAACCAACAACTTACAACCAACCGCCAACAGACACACATTTTCGTCACGCCACATGCGCACTTGCAAAACACTCTATCTGCGTCCCGCCGTCTGCAAATTGTGCCGCACCTGGTCTAATTTTAATAGATTGAATTCGATTGCGTGTGCTGTTGATGGGTTTGCTGTCATTGTCGTCGTCGTCTCCATTTTCTGAGTAATACTTTTCACGCAACACGTGTGTGCAATCAAAAGGGAAAAGAGTCGAGACCACGAAAGGGAGAAATCCATAGGGAAAAACAACGACACGAAAAAAAAAAAGCAAAAGATGAGCCGACACAAGTGGAAGAAAAACAGAGCCCACGCTTTCCAACGGCGCACATCACCATTGCAGTGCCGCTCTTTCCTGATTTTTTGTGACTTTTTGTGACTTTCGTGGGTTCTTTGTTGCTCATTTTGCCGGTCAGTGGAGCCACTGAAACGACCGTTTGTCGCCCATCGTTTCTCCAGTGCCGACCATCTTAAAAGTCCAGGCCTCGCGTCTCAATTTCAATAGTTTTGCCCATAGTCTTCTCGGGCGGTAGTCGTGATGTGCATTACGACAATAGGAAATCTCCTGATTTCATGAAAAGAGGACAAGAAAGGACAAGGCGAGAAAAGTGAGGAGAAATACGAACAAGTGCTCGTAATGGCAGGCCGAGGCTGCGTTTGTCCAGTTCAAGATTCGAGCAGATAAGTACTTACTGTGTTAGATAAGTACCCAGGTCTCACTTTCTGTGTATCTCACCTGCAAAATACCCCGAGAGTACGACATACTTGTCCTTGTCCCTGTACTTGCAACTTACAACATGGGACGAACACAATGCTTGGAAGGTTGGACGACAAAACACAGCGTCTGGGTTGATCGGAAATCGATCGCTGTGTAATGGCATTCAGTTGATGCGATGCAGTCTCGCGCTGTGGTGTATCGCTCTTTCCCTCTTCTTTGTCAGCTTCTTCATCAGCTCCTCGCGGCAGGCTGCATCGTCCTCTGAATGTTTCCTTCCCTTTTCGGCATTCTCTCTCTTACTCTCGACTCCACCAGTCTGGCTGGAGATAAGAAGAGGGTCTTCTCACTCCTCGTTGGAGGCAGGAACTGGAGGAACTGGCGGCTGACGGGAATGGGGAAGATGACGGCTGAGGTGAGAAAGAAGGCGCGACTGACAGTGGATGGAGCGAGAGAACAGTAATCATTTTCAGCGTCGACTGCAGTGCTGAAAACGCCCAGAGTGCCTGCATGGACACTCCACCAGCCAAGAGGGCAAACAGGCCAGCCAAGATCTGAATTGATTGTGCACAGGCCGCGCAGGACACAGGAGTGAGAGAAGAGAGAGAAAAACCAGGTGAAAACGAGTGAAGACCGACAATGTGGAGCAGATCAAATGGGGGCGATCCCTATTCCAGCAAGAGGCCCAGCACGCCCAGCGCAGAAACGCGGCGGGGCTAATCTAAAAATGGCCTGGCGGCACTGCCCAATCGGGCCAAGTTCAGGAACAGGGGGATGGCAGGCCCACTCTTTTCCTCTTTCCTGCTCTTTCCTGCCAGGCACGGCGTCGCTCAAGACCAATGAGGAAGCAACAATCGACGACCGGGTGGAGCATCAACAAGGGGTCGAGCGCGACTGGGATGGTGGGCAGACAGAAGGAAAGAGCGTCCAGTGCTCTTACTGGAAAATGGAAAGGGAGACGAAAAGACGGCAAGATCGAAGGGAGCAAACAGGGAGAGTCGTCAACGCCCATTGCAGGGATCGAATAGGGGCATGGTTGGCCTGGTCTTTCCTTTCTCGTCTTCCCTCTCGATCCCCAGCTGGGCCTTGCTGGCCTTCCCTGCCTGCATGTCGATTCCGTCCTTTTCATTCGTGTTTCCTTGTTTCTGAAACGGCCGCGCCCCAGTCCAATCCAGCCCAGTTCAGCCAGTCTCCATCGAATCCATCGCATCGACTTTCGGTATCCATCATTTCCATCTCCATGGCCTGAGCCTGTCCTGTTCGTCCAGGCTTTGCCCGCTGCCTTGTCGGCTTGTCTTGGCTTCTTACGCTCCCACTTCCAGGGAATCCCAGGGTCCCTCTTTTTTTGGCCTGCGATCGAAGAATCAGAAAAATGGAATCTCAGATGACGCGGGCATATTTACGAGAGGGAAAAGAACTTTCGATTCAGGTTCTTTCGAGCTTCCCTTCCCCTCGTTCACTCCCTTCTGGTGGCATTCCAGTCGCGTCGGGATGGTATGAAGGGACGGCTGGAGGCAAAACACTGGCAAAAGCAAGTGCTTTACGCAGTTTTCAGGGTCGAGATGCCGAAGAATAACGCCACGACTCCCTGCGGTCTGGTCTGCGTCTTCTGGTCCTGTCCTTGTAGCATGCCGTCGATGAGCTGTTGATGTGAGTTGACGTGGCCCTGATGATCGTTGTCTTTTCGTGCTGTGCTTTTCGTGCTTTTCGTGCTTTTCGTGTTTTCGATCCTTTCCTTCTCGCAGTCCCTCATTTTCCCTCATTGTCCTCCCACTCTCTGCGATTGCACAAGCCAACAACACCAACACACCCCTGTCATCAAGTGTCCACCGCCGCGTTGACGATACAGGGCCATCCGCTGTTCCCCATTCAGACAAAGAGAGCAAAGACCACAGGCCACTCGCTGTGGCCCTGAAAGTGGCCCTGAGAACAGAGAACAAGCCACCCACACCCTGGTCCACTCCCACACCTGCCACACTTTTTTCGTCTTTTCCCTCTTTTTCCATTGTTTCCTCTCCTTTTTTCTTGCTCATTTCCCCTTGTCTGGTCTTTGCCCCTTCAATGGGGAATGCAATTTCGCAAAGCCCCTACCTCCGAGAGCCGATCATTGTCTCTTTGTCGTCGTCGTCGGTGTCGTCAGTGTAATTTACTGCTGCTGCGTCCATTCTGTGACCCTGAGAATCGCCATTTTGGACATTTTGTAGCCCTGTTCGTCGTCGTCACTGTCTCTCTCCCCTCTCTGTTGTCGCCCACTCTTTGTCCCAGTTCCAGTGCCTCATTTGGTTCCCCTCCTTCAATATTGCACCCTTGGACCACTGCCAGCCGCCATTTGCCCACTCTACCCACTGTATTGTCTCTCTTTCAGTACTTTCCAGCGCCTGCCAACCACCAAAACTACCCCTTTCGCTGTTCCCTCCCTTTTGGCTTTTTGGCTGCACGCCTGTCTTTCCCTGCCTCTGCACTGTCTCTACCTTGTCTCTCCCTTTTCCTCTTTCGTCCCCTTTCGCTTTTTTCTTTTCTCTCTTCTTCCTCCCTTTCTCCTTTTTGCTTCTTCGTTTCTACGATCACAGCATCTCGGTTCGACATTCGTTAAACCTTCCCCCCCACGCTCGCTTCTCCATCCAACTGAGGATTCGTTCCTCTATTACGCTCCTTTTGGAAGTTTTTGGTTTTTCCTTTTCACGACAAGAACAGAGACGAAAGTCAAACCAGGTCAACAACACAAACCAACTCGATATCTCACCGTTAATATATCGCAGATTCAAAGGTGGGTTTCCAGAAGAAAAGAAAAAAGAGATTCAACAAAGTGAAGACAACGGACAATCACGGCCAAGGCTCGGTAAACAAAGAACTCGACGACAAACAAAAGGCTCGACGACAATAACAAACGTTCCGACGACAAACGGCAACAAACAAATTCAAAATCGGGCCAAGAGCCGACAAACGAGGAAACAACGGCACAATCGAAACAAAAGGTCGAAACAAAGAACGGCAACAAAAGCGACAGCAACAACATACAACATCGACGACAAAGGCCTCTTGTCCGAATTCGACAATCGACGTTTTGAATGATATTATATATAAATTCACGACAGAACAAAACGACATTTCAAGAAACAAATTCAATTTACGTCGCATCTTTCATACAGCGCACATCATCACGGCCTCGATCTACGCCAAGCCTTTGAATTCCGCCTTTGAATACCGCGCATCACAGCACACCGGACGACAATACATATTGTCGTATCACAACATCACAACATAGGACCCTCACTAACACAACACACCGTAGCACAATGAAGGGCTTCGTCCAGATTGCCGTCACGGCTGCGCTCGTGGCCGGCGCCTCCGCCGAGATGGGCCACAACCGCCACCAGCACATGCACCGCCACCGCGCCATGAACGTTGAGAAGCGCGAGGCTGCCGCTGCCGCCGTCGAGGTCCCCGCCCAGGTCGAGAAGCGCGTCGCCGCCGTCACCACCGTCATCCCGGCCGTCGAGACTAAGTACGTCTACTCCGACGGCGAGGTTGTCGGCGCCGCCGAGGCTAAGAAGTGCATCGACAACGGCGAGTGCCTGGTTGTCGGCACCTCCACGCCCACCTCCACCAAGGCCAAGCCCAAGGCCACCAAGCAGGCCGCCGAGTTCTTCGAGAGCAAGGCCACCTCCAGCACCAAGACCTCGTCGTCCACCTCCACCACCCCGACGACCAGCTCCACGTCGACCACCCCGACAACCACCTCGTCGCCCCCGCCTGCCACCTCGTCCGCCGCCGCCTCCACCAGCAGCAGCAGCAACGGCACGGCCGGCACCGGCTCGTCCGCCGAGTTCCCCAGTGGCAAGATCCCCTGCTCGCACTTCCCCTCCGACTACGGCGCCCTGGCCGTCGACTGGGTCGGCCTCGACGGCTGGGCCTCCATCCAGACCGTCGGCACCTGGACCCCCGGTGTCTCGATCAGCTACATTGAGCAGCCCGTCAGCGGCGGCTGCGTCTCGGGCTCCTTCTGCTCGTACGCCTGCTCGCCCGGCCAGACCAAGGCCCAGTGGCCCACGACCTCGCAGGGCGCGACTGGCCAGTCCATTGGCGGTCTTTGGTGCAACTCGGACGGCTACCTCGAGCTGACTAACCCCAACTTCAACACCCTGTGCATGGACGGCCTCGGCGGCATCTCGATTGAGAACCAGCTGTCGTCGCAGGCGGCTGTCTGCGCCACCAACTACCCCGGCAACGAGATGATGAACGTGCCCCTGGTCACGCAGCCCGGCGGCACCTACACACTGACCAACATTGACGCCAAGAAGGCCTACCAGTGGCAGGGCAAGTACACCAGCGGCCAGTTCTACGTCAACAACGCCGGTGTCAGCGTCGAGCAGGCCTGCATCTGGGACAGCACCGAGTACCCCGACTCGGCCGGCAACTGGGCCCCCGTCAACATTGGCGCCGGCACCGACATCAACGGCATCACCTACATCTCCATCTTCCCCAACACGCCCACCACCACCGCCCAGCTCGACTTTGACATTGAGATCACCGGCGACATCACCGCGCCCTGCTACCTCAAGGGCGGCTCCTACTACGGCGGCAGCAACGGCTGCACCACCGCCCTCACCACTGGCGGCTCGTGCACCATTGTCTTTAAGCCCTCCGGCAGCTCGTAAGCGAGCTCTCGTTGGACTCGCTCTGGTCTCAGCAAGACTAGACTAGACTCCGTGCTGGCACAAAACAGGAGGGACTGTAGACAAGCATTTTTTTGTACATGGAGGAAAGCTGGACGATACCGAATGGGAAATGGAGGGCTTTGTCAGATTTCAGATTTCAGTTCTTGATGGATGGTCTTTTACCTTTTTTGTGAAGCTTTTTTTGTCTCCTTTGTCACTCGCTTTATATTTTTGCCGTCGTCTGTCGTTTCTGTCGATTTGTTGTTGCACATTTTTTTAATCTGCTTTTTTATTGACCGATGCTTTTTTTTCTACACTCCCCTTTGTCACCTCTTTTTTCTTCTCTCTTCTCTTTTATTACAGACCGTTCCGAGGGATCGATCTTCTTTTCCTTTTATTTCCTTTCTCTCATCTTACGTGCCAATGTATGATCTCGTTTTCCTGTATCCCTGGATCCTTTGTATCTTTGTTTCCTTTTCTCACTCAAAAATACACTCATAAAACGGTACCAAGACACACAGACGAGAGGAAGAAGAGATCTTGAGAGAGACAATGTATATATGAGGGGCAGAGTTGTAATGGATAATAAAATTGTCGGTCATAAAGCTAATTCAGTCTCCTGAAGTGATTGTTGACATGCTAACATCTTTGAATTCTATGACCGTTTAACGCCAACCATCGACTCTCAACAATGTCTGCTGTACTCAGACTGCACTTTACTACAACCAGGAACTGTTTTGCGATTCTGGATTTAAATGTGTGTCTTTCTTGGTATGTTTATTTTACGGCCCTCCCTTGCTCCCATATTTGAGATTCGCGGCGGATTGTAAGGCGACCTATCGATTTATCTCCTTTTCCCCACAAACTAGCATAGATTCATGGATGGAGTAAAGAACATCCCTAGTTTTGAACATAAAGTACTGGCATACAACAGCCTCAGAATAATATAAAATGAAAACGGGAGATTTCATGTTGATGTTTATTGCATTATATAGATCACGTGACCACACATGTGATATTTTTATTTACTGAAGCTAGCCTAAAGATTGCCGCCTAGCGGCGGGCTGACCGTACATAGCGCTGAACGCAGCTGCACCCAGCCACTCTCACAGGGCAGGAAGGGGCACAACGTCATCAAGCATGTGCAAATCAGCTGGGCTTACTTTTTTCTCTCCGGGCAAGAGGGGGCGAGCAAAGGGAGAAGGAACGACGCAGGAACCAACACAAAGCAATAAAGAAGAACACCGACGACCGAGGAAGGCACGACGAGCGACCATAACACGAGGCCTTCCCCCCTTTTCTGCTTTTCTGACGATAGTTTTGGATCTTGTCTTTTGGATATTTCACCAACCTCCGAGCTTGTCGACTCCCCGTCTTTTGCGACGACCGCATAGCGCAGCGTACTTCTACCTTCAACGCGACAGCGAAAGTGTTTCTCGGCACCGGCATCGACCTTGTCATCGCTCAACGCTTGACTTTGATTCTATCTCTTATCTATCCTCTCGAGGACGATCGATCTTTTTTTTTTTTCACAGCTTAGCGACAGCGAGTTGATTGAAGCCGGCACAGGCCTTCCGCAACTACTAGCGATTGACAGGTAAGCTCGGAGAGACACCACACTTGTCACAATCACATGGCTAACACTTTTTTGGCCAGGCAGCTAAACAAATCCAACGACGAAATGCCTTCGGTGACCCTCGACTACGAGCCTCCGAATAACAACAACAGCAGCAGCAGCCGCGTGAACGGCGTCCGACAGCGCAACCCCAAGGCGAACGAAGCGGCCGACAACGACGCCACCCCCAATACAAACATGGAGTCGGGCCAGCAGACCCGTCGGCGGACGGCGAATGGCAGCACAAACACAAATGGCACATCGCCAGCTGCATCGACATCAGCATCAACGGCGACAGAACAGCAGCAGCAAGAAAACAAGGGCATCCGCTTTGCCCCGCTGCGTGTGCCGCTGCGCCGCCGCAAGCAGACGCTCGCTGTGCTGATCCACTGCTCGTGCCTCATGATGTCCATCCCGCTCTTTTTCTTCTGCTGTGCTGTGCCGCTCATGTGGCCGCTCATCATTCCGTATTTCCTGATGATTGTCGTCTCGAGCGCGTCCACCAACGGCCGCCTGCGCTGGCGCTCCGAGCGGTTCCGCAGCCTGCCGATCTGGACGTGGTTCGCCAACTATTTCCCGGCGCGGCTGCACAAGACGGCCGACCTGCCGGCGGACCGCAAGTACATCTTTGGGTACCACCCGCACGGCATCATCTCGCACGGCGCGTGGGTGGCGTTTGGCACAAACGCGCTGGGGTTCCGCGAAAAGTACCCGGGCATCACCAACTCGCTGCTGACGCTCGACTCGAATTTCAACATTCCCTTTTACCGCGAGTACCTGCTGATGGCGGGCATGTGCTCGGTCGCGCGCGAGTCGATTATCAACCTGTTGAGCCGCGGCGGACCCGACGGCAAAGGCCAGGGCCGGGCCGTCACGATCGTCATTGGCGGCGCGCGCGAATCCCTGCAGGCCAACCCGGGCACGATGCGGCTGGTGCTGCACGGCCGCGCTGGTTTTATTAAAGTGGCCATGGCGACGGGCGCCGACCTCGTGCCCGTCCTCGGTTTCGGCGAGGTCGACCTGTACCAGCAGCTGCAGGGCGACGAGCACCCGCTGCTGCACCGGTTCCAGATGTACGTGCTCAAGGTGTGGAAGTTTACGCTGCCCTTTATGCGGGGGCGGGGCATCTTCAACTACGATTATGGGTTGATGCCGTACCGGCACGCGCTCAACATTGTGGTGGGCCGGCCGATCCCGGTGACGAAGGCGACGAGCGAGACGCTGGACCCGGCCGAGGTGGACCGGCTGCACGGGCTGTACTGCGACGAGCTGCGGCGGCTGTGGGACACGTACAAGGACGAGTATGCGCCGGACCGGGTCGAAGAGATGCAGATCCTGCCATAGAGTGGGCAGGGTGTGTCGTCTTTGACGGCGACCGGCGATGTGGACAGTAACGGCAGTGCTATAGTCCGGAAGTGGCGGCAAAGCAAGAACACCGTTAGCGAGAAAACAGCGCAAATGGTCAGAATGGTGCAAAAGATGGACGAGGACTTGGGGCTGCAAAAGTTCTTGTGGATATGCTCTGTCCTGGGCGGTCTGTTATTGTTTTTGTATACATAGGGTGGATGGGTGGTATAAAGGGGTTTCTTCTGTCTTTTCTGTCTTTACTTCCTTTCCTTCTTTTTCATTCGTTCTCTTTTGTTCTTCTTTTGCATGTTTGTACGGCACGGATCACGGGCTAGGCAAGGTCGGGGCCTATATGGTTGGAAGGCAATAAAATCTTGACATTTCATTCATATGCAATGGTATCTTGACTGACTACGCTTCTCCGTGTTCTGTCTGCACGACAACAACAGCTAATCTCTCGCCACGGCCATTCCATAGCGAAGCACAGGGCACGACTGGCGTTGCTGAGGCACGACTCTCTGGCAGCTGGCAAACACTCATATCAGCGTAGACCATGTCGACGTTGTCCAGAGATGCTTCTGTCAGGACCACTTTTGAGCCTGTCTCCTTTGGATAGGCCCATGCAGTCGCTGTTTGCACGACCACACGGCTGCTGCGTGGCGGCGGTGCTGGCCGTTTGTCTTTAGATTCGTCTTCACTGTCGCTGTCATCTTCGACATCCTTTGGAGGCTCTGTCTTGAGGACTGTCTGGTGTGTCCATGTCTTGTTGGCTGCGTCGTCTGTCCCTGCCCACGAACGGACTTGTATGCTGTTTTTGGCACTTGTCGATACATGGCTGAAGCCAGCTTGGGCGTGCCACTCGACGGGTGCTGAACGGGGCAGTTCCTGCACTTCAGCCAGAAAGACGGGCGGGACAGAGTTGGGTTTGTTTTGTGTAGAGTCCAGGACCGTCCAGTCCGGCAGCTGTGGCGTGTTGTCGTCACCGCCGTTTCCACCGTACATTGCATACCGGGCGTCGAACTTGCGGTCCCACAAGTCGGGGCCGTCCTCGTCATCATCGTCGTCTTCGTCTTCATCGTCTTCACTCTTTGGCCGCCACTCGTGCGCTGCCCGCCATGCTTTTGATGCGAGCAGGGCCTTGTCTTGTAGTGAAGGAGTCGGACTGTCCGTCTGCCTCGGAACATAGGCGACGGCACTGCCCCACCACTGGACGTCCAGGTCGATGCCGATACGCCACAGGTGTTGTAGGGAGAGCGTAGCCTGGAAGGCAAACGAGGCAGGTGAGGAGGATGCCGTAGGCGATACGGCTTTCAACGCTCTTGTCTCAACAGCCTGGTCTGGCAAGTCCATGGTGGCCGGCACGAGTGGAATCTGGCCGGCAATGGAGACGACGCGAGGGCCGGAGCTGTTGCCATCACTTGTATGTGCGAGAACCGACACAGCCTGACTGTACGGGCCAATGTTGGCCGGCGCCCAATAGGAGCGCGACTGGACATGCAGGCCTTGCCGGTGGGCAGCGTCGATTTTGGCCGTGTCGCCCAGGACGCTCAAAAAGACAGCCACGTCCACACCTGCGGGCAACTCGTCGCCACAGGCAATGGTGACTCGCGACGGCGGGTTTGGTGCGCCAGAAAACAGAGTACCGTAGACGGCATTGAAAGCTGGGAAGTCGGAGATGCGGCGGAGCACGACCAGAGTACGGACGACACTGTGTGTTGGAGATAAATGGGTCGGCAGGTGTTGAAGGCGCTGGCGCACCTGGTCGACGATCGACTTGGTTGCGTCGGCAATCGATGGTGAAGAAGATGTGGGAAGATTTGGAACAACACGCCATGTCGTGACGGTGGATGGCTGGCTGGTGGAGAGGGTGAATGGCGACTCGTCTTTGAGCGTGAGGGCTGCCAGTTCTTCTGTTGTGTCTTTCTTGTTCTCTGACCTTAATGCCGACAGAATGGCAGCAAACCGTGCATCCAACAGTCCGGGCTGGCGCACCTCCACTTGCTTGTCTGTCTTCTCATCCCCCTCTGCCTCTTTCGGCACGACCGTCGCCCCGTGGATCTGCAGCCATGACGTCCCGCCACCTTCGTGTACGACCTTCCTATCCCCCTCACCGACAAAGACAGAGCCTTTGCTAAAAAGAGAGAGAGGCCCGTCGACCACCAGCGTCTCGTACTCGCCGCCCTCGCCCAGCATGCTCCCCGGGCCGTCGTCGGCGAGGCCGAGTCGTTGGAGGGCGCGCTGGAGACGGGCACGGCCGGCAGGACTGGCCACGTCTGTCCACAGCAGGGAATCGTCGAGACCACCGCTGGCGACTTTGATGATGCGGGCTTCGAAGCCGGCAGCAGCGAGGTCGTCGAGGTAGTCGGTCGTTGCGCCAGCCGGGGCCACAGAGGACCCAGAAGGGAGGGTGGGATACTTCCACAGATAGGCGAGGGAGATGAGTCCCAACCGCACGGCAACCGACTCGACGCGAGTCCGCTGGTAGGTGCTCAGGAGAGCGCCGGCACAGACGGCATTGGCCTCGGGGTGGTCGGCCATGACGCGCCGGAGCAGGTGGGTCATGCTCTCTGTTTCGTCCACCTCCCCAGTATTGTTGTTTTCGTCACCAGGCCTCGCCGCGTGGTAGTCCCTCCCCGACTGGACGGCGTGTCCTGTGATTGGTTCCCGGTAGAGCTTGAGGCCGGTGGCGGCGCCGTACAGCGGCAGCACGCGGTGGCCGACGGTCTGGTACATGAAGCTGTTGAGGTCTTCTTCGGTGTCGGCATCGT
This sequence comes from Sporothrix humicola, assembly GCA_021396245.1. Taxonomy (NCBI): domain Eukaryota; kingdom Fungi; phylum Ascomycota; class Sordariomycetes; order Ophiostomatales; family Ophiostomataceae; genus Sporothrix; species Sporothrix humicola. The sequence goes on from WNYE01000130.1 coordinate 28,232, forward strand.
CTTCTTCCGTGTCTCTCCTCGTCTCCGGATAGAGATTGGCCAGCGCGACAACATTGTGGCCATGTGCCATGCAGTGCAGCAGACTAAAGAAACTGTCTTTGCCGCCCGAGATGAGGGCAATCACGTTGAGCGAGGCCATCGTGGTGGTGGTGTCGACAAGAGACAGACGGCGGTGTGTTGACCACACGCCCCTCCTTTTCGTTGATTTCGGTGAGATGAGTTGAGATGGGTGAGATTGGGCGAGATGAGTCCAGTTCAGTTCAGTTCAGCCGCTGAAAAGGAGGTGTACACGGTCGCGCCTTCCTGTTTCTCGGCCTCGTGTTCTTGTGCCCTCGCTCCTCCTCTCGCACCTGCTTGTTTCTCCGATGCACACGACGTTGGTGCTTCTTTCCCTTTTCGGTCTTCTCGGATTACTCAATCTCGGTTGTTTGCTGTTGCCTTTTCTCGACCTTCTTTTTCGACCTCCTTTGTTCCTTCCGTATTCGTTCAACGTGCAAACTGACTCGTAAATGTGAATCGTGATCAATTTGTGTCGGGTGAATCGCGTTTGTTGCACCAAAATTTGCACACTAGATTGATATCATGACTTTTTTGTTCGGCCTCAGCCTTTCGCGCTTTCACGTCGCTGTTGGTCCCTCCCCAAAGGAGGGGCTGTTGGTGGGTTGGCGAGGCTGACAGTTTGTTGGTGTTGCTGTTGGTGTTGGCTCCCGCCTGTGATTTTTAGCGCTAATTAGCTAGCGCATTGGCCCGCTGTTGGCCAGGCCTGCAGGCCCTGCATTCGCTGGAAAAGGCAATTCGAGCAGCTCCATCCAACAGACTCCAATCTTGACATCAACATTAACAACCAACAATCTCCAACGTCAATGACAACAAGACAACTATTAGACACCACACCACCGAACACGCAGATCATCCGAAATGACAACGTCGACCGCTACTCCCCTCCTTTCTCTCGGGGCGTACAGCCGACCGCCATTTCGAATATTTCGTTGTTGTCTTGTTGTCTTGTTGTCAGCCGTTGTGAACTCGACGGAAGACGGCAGGAAAACATGTGAAGAAGTGAAGAGGCGGATAGGAGAACAGACGTTGTGGCAACGAACGGCTGGAGAGAGACAGTACCCATAGAAGAAGAAGAAGAAAAAGAAGAAAAAGAAGAAAAAGAGAGACGTCGGCACGGGTACGGGTAGGTGTGGATGGATGACTCGACAAGTGTTCGACAAACTTCACAGACGACGTTCGAGATGTTCGAGAAGATATGGAGAAAGACTTTGATGGAGGTGTGCTCGGGTTCGGTGTCAAATGAAGAGGCAAGGTGGCCTAAATGGCTTTGAACGGCCTTCTATTTGTCGTCTTTTCCTTCCATCACACGAGAGGCTACTACATCCCATACCCATCGTGTCTTTTGTCTCTGCCCTCATGTTTACAATGTTTAACATGTTTTATTTCCTGTCTTGTGTGGAGAGGCAATCGGATGGCGATCTACTACACCGGGTGTACGAATACACTTGGCCAGGAAAAGAACAATCAGAAGAAAGTATGCCTGACGGGGCGTGTTTGTGCAACGTTGAATGCATTTAGCCGTTCTATTGAATATAACGGTGAGGGACAACAAGAGAACGAAGGAATGAAAGAGAACGGAAGAACGAAAGAACGGACCACTGAGAGGCTCCAGCGAGAGAACAGCTCATGGAAACGCGGGCTTCCGAAAGGGCGGTGGGAAGCGAAAATAGACATTTTTGGGGAGGGGGTTGCACAAAGAAAGAGGAAGAGGAAGACGAGGACGAAGATGACCTCGACGCACAGGACTGAACTGAACACAATCACTGAACACAAAGCACTGTGCCTGTCTTGTGTGCCCCGGTCACGGCGCACTGCAGGACACCCTGTCACAAAGGTTGAGAGAAGAAAAGAGGGAGCCTTGCGTCGAGGACAGAGATTGGCTGGAAGAAATGGACGTGCAAGACCATCTCCTCAAGGTATGTTGAAGAAATAATGGTATGGAATGCGTGTGGTATGGGTGTGAGGAATCATCACCAATAATTTCGAAAAGCATCGGAGCAAAAAGAGCCGGTCAGTTTCGATAATGTTTCCAGAAGATGTCAATTTGTCTGCATGGCGGTGAAGAAAGGAGAGAAGAGACAATCAACACGGTGAAGCTGAGATATCTTACGGCGATGATGTTTAACCTCACCAGATCACTTCACGTTCTTGTCCTGCCATTTGCTCGCCTCGTGTACCTGCATCAAGTCGTGGCTCAAGCCATGGATGCTTCTTTCTGTCCATGTCTCTCGGTTGGGTTGTTTCCTTGCAGATATCTTGTTTCCATTCTAACAATAAACATCTGCGTCGTTCCTCGTCAGCCGCCTCGAGTTGCCTTCTTCAACGGTCTCCCCAGACAATCCTTCCGTTGTGCCTGCATATCATGCCACTCTACCACGTAATGGACACTCTTTTGCCTCCCACTCTAATTACGGTTCTGCATGACGCACCTTGCAGACAGTAGAAAGACCTTGCAACCTGCACGAATATGCAGGTACAGCCGTTGTCTGTCCGTGTCTGTCCCACTCTAAATCCCTCAATGACCAAAACGACCAAAAATACTGTCATTCTTACGACATCCTCGCCTCTTTTGTCTTCCGTCTTTCCCTACCTCTATTTTCATCTCATCTTTCTTCCTTCTCGAGACGGCTCGGTCGCCCGGCCGAGAGACCGTGCTTACATACTATGATGCCACCAATTATTGACATTGATCATTGACACGGGAAATAAACAAGCATGGAGCACATCCTCGTTATTACGTCGCAAGAGAGAAATACTCCGATGGGTATTATTGCTTCCCGCCAGGGCAAAGTAGCAATCTTGCAACCTTTTCTTCTTTTCTTCCTGGTCTTTCTCTTCTATTACCGGGTGTGGTAATATTGGATAAATTACGAGTCCATATTCGACCACACTCTGCCACCATTTACCACAGATTGCAGAGGATCTTGTCTTCTAGAAGAAACAGACCTCAAAGAAGGCCCGGTAGGGCCAATGCCATCTCCATTTCATCTCCATTCTCGTCTCCATCTTGGTCAGGCCAGATCAGACCAGGGCCCGTCCTCATTACCACGTAATCATGCTCCGTTCTCCATCCAAAAAGGTGACAACTGCATTGTCATAACTCTTTTCAGACGTGTACGGTCCATGGTTCGTCTTGAAATAATGGGGTGCTCAGTGGATCTTGTTTTGTGGACGACTGTTTGTTTTGGTTTTCTCTTTTGATTCCTCTTGCTTTTCTTGCCCACGTTTTCAGAGGTGAAGATGTAAGATACTTACATTATTCCCCATACATTGATCCATTATTCATTAACCCACTAGTCTCTCGTCTGTTCATTATTTCGCCCGTCGCTCGTCTTCCTATTTGTGTTTCGGTGTAATTTAGGATAGTGGGATAAAAACATTTATGAAAGTCGAAGACGAAAAAGAAAGCAAAGTCGAAAAGGAAATTGCACGTCCAAAAATGGATACTCCCCGTTCTGCCCAGTCTTTTATCGACTCCAGAACTCCATTAGCCAACAGCCGTTGTGTCACAACTGCCCATGCATTGCGTGTGTCTCCCTGCGCCCGTCAACGTCTTTTTCGTCCTCTGGCTTGGCTTTTTGTAATTGTCGTGTTTTGTCACTGTTTTTGTCACTCTCTTCTTTTTTTTCTTTTGTCTTTATCCTCTTGCTTCCTTTTTCTGTCCCGGTTCTTCTCTCTCTCTCTTTTCTCGTCTCTTTCCTGTTCCTCTCTCTTCCATTTATTTTAAGATGAGCCTTTAATTGAGTCCACACCCACCTCCACAAACACCTCCGATGCACGCCCCTCCCATGTTATTAACAACTCTTTCTCTGTCTTTTGGCCCAGTATCTTTGTCTTCTCTCTCGCTCGTGCCCACCCGCGCGCCCGGGGAAGCCGTCCCGCGTGCGGTTCCTTTCCTTGTAAAGATAAACGTGAAGAGTGAACCGACTTACACCTTTTGGTTGTCGACCCAGCACGGAGATTTGTGCGGAGTTGACGAGAAGAAGAAAAGAAAAACGAGAAAGAAAAGAGACAAAGAGGGAGTAAAGAAACAGACGTCATATCCACACGCCCTCTTTTTTTCTGTTTCTCTCTTCTTTTCATAGACATACACAATTGCACAATCTCTGAGATGGAGCCATTCTGGCTTTCCTTTCCCTGTCTCTTCCCGACCCGAAGCTAAAAATGCTCATTTCAGGGTCCACCCACACTCTTTCCAATAGCAAGATTTCGCTTCCACTTTCCAGGGCCCATCCAGATAATGCACTCGACGCTGTCAATTTCTCGCCTTCTTTCTCGTCTCTACCGGACTCCATCTTGCCAGTTACGCGAAACGAAAGACGATCGAAGTTCGCTAGAAGGAGACCCTTCTTTTCAAAATGACCCAACACCAAAGACTCGGGGCGGCCAAAAAGAGGTAAGAGGAAAGAGGCCTGATCATATACCATGGCTGGCCACTATGGGTCTGCAATTCAAGCCAATCTCTTAGTGGCGGGCTTACCCATAATCCCGTCCTTGTCCACTGTAATATTGTGTAATCTGGTCCCTGTAATCTTAGTAAATATCCATTCGTCTCGAACATGACTGTTATCTACAGGACAAGAATGAAGGGATACTGTCTTTCTGTAAGAGTCATACATCATTGTCACTGTATTGGGAGAAAGATATTTGAACATTTTGTTTATTTTGCAATCGATTTGGCTAAGCTAGATGTGATGGACGTTTGTTGGGTAGAGTCTGGATGTCGCTTTTCTTTTCTTTTTTCATGTTATTTTTTTTGTTGTGCTCTTATCATTGCCACTCTCGAACGTCAAGCGATATTGTGAACCAGCACACACCGTATTTCGTAAAAGATCTAGACGTCGAGATGAGAGACAGAACAAGACAGGAAGAGAGCTCCAGAGCCCGAGGAAGAGAGCGATGAGAAGTGAACAAAGTGATAAAGTGATCAAGGTGACAAATAAAAGAAAAGACAAAGAAAGGAAAGAAAAGAAGCGAAAGAAGCATCAAGAACAAAAGTGGGGGAACGAAAAACGAGGGGAGAAGAAAAGAAACAAGAAAAGAAACAAGAAGAAAAAGAAGACGAGAAAGGATGGCCTTTGTGCTTTCCCATTGCCGGGACAGATATCCGGCGACCGGGCTAGCGGCCAAGTTCTTTCTCGTCTCCTTCTCTTGAGACATGAAAGAGAAAAAAAGATCAACGTTGGGAAAAGAAAAAGAAAACATAAGAGGCAAACGAAGGACGAGAAGAGAAACGAAAAAGACAAGAGTAAAGGGTGCTCTCTCCACAACGCGACGCGTCCACTTCGTCCCTATCCACACCCTCCTTGTCTCTCTCACTTGGGATCACAAAGACAAAGGTTATTTTTGTAGGTTTGTACTGTCACTTGGCACACACTTTAGATGGAATAGGGAACAAGTAAAGGCATCAAGAAAAACTCCTCATCTCCGATTTTTTCAAATGTTGGTCATCCTAATAAACAGCTTTTTTCCTCTTTCTTGTGATGAAAGAAAACGAGGAGAAAATATAATATAAAAAACACAATCGTAAAAGATAAAAAAGTGAAAGACAGAGAGAATAAGACGCAAAACGTAACAGAGACAATGACACAAAACAAGGCAAGGTGAGATGGCAAAAATGAGAGGAACAAGCTTTGAGAAATGAGAAAAAAGTCTTTGAAACAGGAGCGAAATAAAAAATAAAGGGTAAAATAGTTTGGGTGGTGGTACAATGAAAGGTAAAAAAATGTGTGTGGTGGAAGAGTGTGAGGGAGAATCGAATTTAATAAAAAGACTTTTTTTTTTCTGTTTCCTGCGAAAATGATGTGTCTGACCATGTGTATGTCCTGTAGTGTAATTGTTTTGTGCGTGTGATTGTGTGCATGCAAAACAAAAGCAAACAAAAGCAAACGCGTAAAGGGCAAACACCGTGCCTCAGAAACACAGCAGTTGCCAACCCTAGGGGGACCGATCCGCGTAAAAGAGCTAGCGGGGTAGGCCTGAAAGAAGAATGTGCGTCGTGAAAGTCGTGTCGGGGCATAACAGAAAGGGAACCCTTCTGATTTGTGGGGGTAACATTGCAAAAGAAAGAAAACGAATAACAGATGGACGGAAAGTATGACGGAACCACACTTAGTCCATCCGCTTCCGCTTCTTCTTCTGGCTGTCGCTGTCGTCAGACGAGTGCTCGCTCGCACTGCCGGGGATCTCAGAGGCAACCTGGAACAGGACGCGGCCCATGCCAGAGTAGTCATCGCCGCCCATGGCCGGGTGGCCAGGGTACATCATATGCGGCATGTAGCCACCAGCGACGGCAGCGACCATGTCGGCCTCGTCAAAGACGTTCATCACCATGGCACCGGCACCGTGGGTGCGGGCGTGCTGGGCCAGGTTGTCCGAGCGCGAGAACTTCTTACCGCACTCGTGGCAGTTGAACGGCTTGTCGTGCGTGTGCAGCGAGCGGTAGTGGCGCTTGAGGTGCTCCTGGCGACGGAAACGGCGGTTGCAGAGGTCGCATGCAAAGATCTTGGACGGGTCCTCGGTCAGAGACTGCTTGCGGCCGCGGCGGTTGGTGGGCACGGGGGCAGTGACGCCCTCGGTGCTCTCCTCCTCCTCGGGGGTGGCCGACTCGCCAGAGACAACGGCGGTCTCGGTCGAGGGGGGATCGGTGCTGGGCGCAGCCTCGTTGGAGGCAGCGGCAGTCTCAGTGTTCTCAGCGGCAGCAGATGCCTCGGCGTCCGACTCGGGAACCGTGGACATGGCGACGAAGCTGGCAGACGAGGTGCGCTGGCGCTTGCTGGGGTGCGAGTCGGCGCTCTCGTAGGACGTCTCCCAGGACTCGAAGAACTCAATCTCCGAGTGGGCAGTGACGGACGAGCTGGCGCGCGAGCGCAGGCTCAGGTCGGCTGAGGCGATGCTGGAGGCAGACGAGAACTCGTTGCCGAGATTGACGAGCGTGTTGACAAAGTCCTCGTCAGACTCGAGGTCGGGGAACTCTTCGAGAACAGACAGGTTGCTCGTGACAAAGTCAGCAGCGACAGGGGCGGGCGAGACAACCGAAGGAGCGGGGGTGACCTCCGTCTTCAGGTTGAAGTCGTCGTCGTCAGCAACAGGGCTGGGAGCCGACTGGATGGCCGAGAACGTGGGCGACAGGCTGCCCTCGCTGCCGCTGACAGTCAAGTTGCGGGGGTCGCAGAAGTCGTTGTCCTGCTCCGACGCGACCGAACGAGCGTAGGGCGAAGGCGAAGGAGACAGCGAAGGGCAGGCCGAGACCGAGAGCAGGTCGGCGGTCAAGGGAGTTGCAACACCGCTAGTGGGAGCAAGGCCCTTGGCGGATTGTGACTGAGCCTGGATGAAAACTGTCGCGAAAAGTTAGAAATGGATGATGCCCGGATAAAAAATGAGCAAATGAGCGAGGAATTGGAGCTTTGTGTTGTTTTCTTTGTTTTGACCGAAATAGGGGGCCAGGTTTTGGCACCAAAGAGCCTAAAAAATGCAGCTTTGGGAAGTAAGGGGGGAAGGGCCACCGAAAACTCAGGTAAGCTCCCAACTCGCCCCGCTTATCGCCGCCTTATCGGCGTACCTTCGAGCCTAAGCCCTTTCGTCCCAACCCAAAACGCGCACAATGCAATTCAATCGCTCAATACTCAATGCACAATCCAATTAATTACTTACCAGGTGTGAAGGGCGGCGACGCGCAGTTGGACCAGGCAGCGGCGTTGAACTGCTCAGCAGCGACGTCGACAGCAGCGGCATCCTTGGGAGCCTCGAAGCTGTCAAGGCCAGAGAACATGGGGTTAAGCGGCGTGGCCAGCATATCGCAGGCGCTCGGGCTGCCAATGGCGCTCGAGGCCGTCGAGGACAGCGGCGGCGTCGATGGCAGGCGCATGCCGTGGCCGTCAACGTTGACAAAGTCCGTCTCCAGCATGATCGTGGGCTTGCCGTTGGCGTTGACACTAGCCACCGACCGGCGAGCGTTGCTGCCGACAATGTAGGCAGCGGCCGGGAAGGGCGCGGGAGCGGCCGTGTTGTGGGGGAACGACTTGAGCGGCTGGGGGTGCGACATGAGCACGGGCTGGGGCTGCGGGTGCTGCGAGGACGACGAGCTGGGCCGCGAGTATGTGGGCGTCGCGGGCATCATGTAGTAGTAGGCAGGCTGCTGCGGCTGCTGCTGCATCTGCTGGGGCACAAAGTGGCGGCGAGCGTCGGTCTGCTCGGGGTTGTAGAAGTAGTAGGCGGCCGGGGCCATGGGGTTGGTCATGACGGATTCCATTGTGAAGTTTTTTGTCTGGGACTGTTAGATGGACGAGCTTTTCAAGATGCCAAAAAACGAGGCAAAAATGCTCACCAAAAAAAAGTTCCGGATTGTGTTTTAAATATTAAAGTATATTGGACGAAGTGAAGTCGGTGGATGGTTGTTTCTGGTGATAAATTGTAGTATACAGATTCAGATTGCGGCGGCGGCCAAAAGATGGTGGGTCGTGTTGAGTTGTGCGTGTAGATGTTGCGAAAAAGAGGCGTCTCGAAGTATGTCGATAAGGAGTGGACGGCAGGTCTTGATCTGGCGAAGAAGAAACTCTGTCTGGGGTGGGAATCACAAAGATGCTGGAAGGATGTTGTACATTGGCGTAGGGCAGGCACGATGCTCGTCGAGAGATCAGTCGCTCTTTCCGTTGGTAAGGATAGTAGTAGATATACACAGGAAGAAGGGAAGGAGCAAGAGTATATATGATGATGCAGGGAAAGAGCAGAAAAAACGAGGAGCGAAAGAGGCAAGAGGCAGGAGCAGCAAGTGATATGTATAAAGAAGGGCAGGAACGAGTTCCAAAAAATAGTTCGAGATATCCAAAAGAGGGAAGGAAGCTGGGGAGAGAAGAAGAAGATAATAAAACAGGTAGGAACACAGCACGAGAACAAAAACACGAAGAAGTAGGATGAAGTTCCGTGATAAGGAAGGTGAGGGAAAAGAAGACGAGGGTCGGATGGAGGCTTGAGGAGAGGACGGGGGAAGCACGAGGATAAGTAGTCTTGAGTGCTTGCGTGAGAGACAAGAGAGGATACCACAAGAGGATACCAGAATACCACCACTTGCGAACGACACCCAGAATAAACGATTTAAAAAGAGTGCACATAAAAAAAGGGAAAAAGTGAGCAGGCCACAGAGAGAGAGGAACCACACACACTCCCCAGTCGCACCTTCTCTCTCTCGTCGGTCGTCCCTCCCACACCTCTTTCCCTGCGATCAACGAAAGGCAAAAACGAGACCATGGACAGTGGACAGTGAACATGGATACATTGATAGGCAAAAGAGTGGGGCCGACCCAGGCGTGTGCAGAGAGGGAAAGACCCAGAGAGACAAGCGACAAGCAGAAGGTGCGAGGTCAGAAACGAGGAAAGAGGTATCGTCGGGGGACGGTTGGGGACCCACAGTGCACACCACCGCTGTGGGTGGGTTGGACTGGGTCTGGGGGGCGTGCGTGGATGCTCTTCTCAACGGGCTGACCCCCCCCTCCCCCCGCCCAAGAAAAAACCCACCCTCCTCACCTTCTCTCCTCCAACCAAGCACCCATGTCTCACCAGAGAACAGAAAGGAAAAGCTGACATGGGGCAGATGGGGGGCGTGGAGAGAAAGAGAGAGGGCTTGCCACAGGGGTGGAAAGAGCACAGAGAGCGTAGAGAGAACAGAGAAAGAGCACCAAAAGAAGAATAGTCAGGGGAAAGAACGAAGGAGGGTGTGCAGATAACGGGTGGTGGAAGGAAGCAGCGAAGGGCAGGAAAAGAAGCGGACGCCCCTCCCTGTTCTGTTCTTTTGGCTTCTGCTCTGTGTCTGTGTGTCTGCTCTTTCCTTCTGTGATGTCCCCCCACCGTGGCCCTCAGGGAAAGAGCAGACCACAACGGTGAGGACACCCAAGAGCGAACCTTCAACTGCCTCCCATGCACAGGCCCCTGCTCGGTGTCCGTTCTTTCCTCGCCTCTTTTGCTGTTTTCTGCTCTTTCCTTCTGTCGTGTTTGGGGCGAAAAACGTAAAAGCAAATAAAAGAGGCAGGAACGATCGAGAGCGAGTGCAAGAATTTTGTCGTGATGGTCCATACAACGTTATTCCCCGTAAAAGATACGTGAGTGCGACGCGCCCGGATTCCCAGTGCTACTGCAAAGTGCTCGTATCTTTTTTTGACCTCTCTTTTTCCCTTCTTGAATGTGCCTCAATGTGCATTCAGAGGACTCCATGTGCAGGATGGTGTGGGAGGCAGAAGAAGGCGCAGCACAGGTTTTAGCGTTTTAGCGCAGGGCCGCGCTAGCACCAACGCCGCGCACCACTAGGAGAGACGTTCCTCGTTCCTGCCACAGCGGGCAATTGGTCCTGCCGCTCAACTTTTTGGCGTATTTGGCGTGTTTGGCGTGTCTTGCGTGTCTGGGTCCCCTCTTGTTAGTGTGCGTTTTGGCTTTTAGCTGCTTTTTTCCTAGGAAGTTTTAGTTGCCTCCCGTATCATCAATTTCTAATTCGGGACATGGAGCCCGCTGCCCGACGGCCCTATTGGCTGGAGAGCGGATCGGTCTCGCTGGCATTACAGCGAGCTCCTGCCCTGTAACGACAACGGACGGCCATCTTATCTCGGACGTGGCGAGAGGGAAAAGAGGTATCCTACCAGGGCAAGGGCATCGCGGGGAAGACGACGGTGCATGCATACGGCAGGCGCGCCCCAGAATCATGCATCGCATTCAGCAGGTGCGAGCAGGCAGACTTTTCAGTTGTTTCCTCGGTTTGTGTTTTTTTTTTGTCTTTTTTCTCTCTCAAAAGCTCGCGAGGGATACTGCAGTACTAAGAAAGACCTAAAGACCCAGGGAGGAAGGAGGAATGCCCAAGGGCGAGGATGACGACAGACGAAAAGCAGAGTAAAAAAAAGACGAGAAAGAACCGTCGATGCCTTGGTTCCTGGGCCTTTTTTGTGGCCTTTTCGTGGAGTTTGGAGTTTGGTGTCCTTTTTTGGTGGCCGCTTTGACCGGCCGATCTGTGCTATTGAACGCTGGCGTGCTTGCCGGTCTTTCCTACTCTGCAAATCGAGTGCCTTGTGCAAAAAAGGCCAAAAGCCAAAAAGCGGCGTCGTTCTAAAGCAGCCAAAAGGACATCAAGATGGTCAGAGAAAAGGCCAGAAAAAAGCCAAAAGAGCCACCGTGCGACAGACGGCGCTCGATGGGCTTGTGCTCGTGCTCCCTTTCGTCTTCTGTGCCTTTCGTCCATTCTTTTTCGTGTGCTTCCTGTGATCTCGTCGCTCCGACTTTGTGCCACGCCAAAAATCGAGAATGCAGGCCCGTTTTAACGCGGACGGACGCGACATGCAGCATCCAGACGAGCTTTTCTTTCAGTCTCTTTTTTCTGGTATTTTTTTATCGTTTTTTCCCTCTCTTTTTAAGTACTACCAAGCGTGCATATGCAGTCTTCTGCTGCCAAAGCGGCCCCCTGTCCTGCTGGACCTGCAGGCACATTTTGGGCACTTTTTACTGTTTTTCGTGTGCTCCGTGCGAATCAGAGGGCAGTCTGCCCTTCTGTCGCTCTTACTTGCGTTCAACGTGCATCTGGAGGGCTTTGCCTTGCTTCCTTCCTGTCGCTTTATGTCGCTTTCCCTTTTTTTTTTTTGCTCTTGCCTACTGCATCGCGATCGCTTTGGTCGCTCCTGCCACTTCCTTGGAAAAAAGGCGGCATCTTCTTTTGCATCCATATACGAGCGATTTATGGCCTTTTCGCTTCTTTGGTTTACAACTAACTTTCCTGCTTTCCTGCTTTCTGGCGTATGCTCGCAGCCTGCGTGCAGAGCTAGCGCCGACGGTCTGCAAACCAGGACGCAAGGTTGCGTTGGGCTGGGACGATTGGATCGTTTGGCCAGACATGTGGGCAAAAGTGAGAAACGAAGGGACGAAAGAGACGAAAGAAACCAAAAGGACAAAAGAGATATGGAAGAGTTGAAGTCAAGGCCGTGGCTCGTTCCGTTGCGCTAAAACATTGACACGAAAGAATCCGATGGCATCAGAAAATAGAAAATGGGGAAACGAAAATGGCAAATGGGTGGCCACAAACCTCGTATCTGCGTATCTCACCCGCCACCCCTCCCACGCAAAAGATAAAAGGATTCCACGAACACGAGTATGGAATACAGATGGATGAGACCTATTTTGCAGGGGAAAAAATGATGAAAATAAAATGATGAAAATAAAATGATGAAATAAATGAGAATAAAATGGTGATAAAGGGTGAGATGTGGCGGGTGACGGACTTCAGTCGACAAAAGCGACGAACAGAATGAGAGAACAAGCGCTCGAGCTTTTTTGTGTGTCTTTTGGTTTGTTTTGTCTGTGAAAAGTGTGTGCTGTGATCCTGTGATAGTTTCTCGTCTCGTTGAGCACAAACAAAATAAGATAATATCTGAAATAAAAAAGAAATAAAACAAAAATTGTGTAGACGGGCAGAGACGCCACTCTGTGATAGGCCAGGAACGGGCGCATCTTCTTTTTCTTGTCACCAAGTCACCTCAAGACTCAAGTCACAGCTGGTCCGGCACTGGCCAGTTGCAGGGCTGTACCTGAGAACAGGAAACAAACTGGCAAACTGACAGAAATGTATCGACCAATGAAAAATGGCGGCCATTCAGGTGTGCGGTACATCGTGCCATCACATAAACCTGCAAATGCAGCCAGTCGATACGACAGAACGGCAAGACAGCAGGAAAACAGAATACCTGCAAAATGCCGTCATGCAGACGGTGGAAGATGAAAAGACGAAACAACCACACCTCAGACCTGCCAAATACATCGTCAAAAGTCAAGATACGTGTGTTGCAAAGAGGGGCATCTTCTCGAGCCTCTCCAGATTTTTTTTGGCTATTTTGGTTTTTAGTCTGGTTGGTTTCCAACAAAGCCACTTTAGCGTGCGAGGACTGCAGTTGGACGTCATTGTATTACTAGTTTCAAGGTCCAACATGCATGATAACGGCTCAGGCACCGGACATTGACATCAACTGGTCGGCCGCCAGCGTTTTTCCTTTTCAGAAACCGGCCCTTTTTACCCAAGATTGGGAAACAGAAGGAGAGAAATGCCTTTCTTTCAACAGAGGCGGAGTTGTGTGGATTTGATCCAAAAACCAAACCAAGAGACCAAAAGGAGGGGCGTGAGGAGGTGAAAGAGGGCGGCGGGTACGACGGCGTCGAGAAGGAGAGGGGTATTGAGACAAGAGTTGGTTTGTGGTTTTTTAAATTTTATTTGATTTTTTTTTATTCTCACTAGTTGATGCCGCACTTTGTCAATCCTTTGTAGTTCACAACCCTTTGCGTTGTCGATCTGTGATGAGCGAAACGCCCAAAAAGAAGAATAAAACCTAGAATCACATTTGAATCCAGGAACCAAGGAAGCTGGGTTATCACATTGCTAGTTCGTCATGTGGAAAAAGATAGCAGTTAAGTGAGTAACATCACGAATATTTTCAATTGAGATATATATTAAAATAATTAAATCGACAAAACAGTGGGAAAATAAAATAAAATAAAAATAAAAATGACAAGATCAACACAGCACAAATCAAAGGAGAAAAATAAAATGCAACCACCATGAAATAATCGTCCGCACATCACGGCAAATAGAGATTGATCTTCCCTTTCCACAGCTCTACCATCCAAGCAAGGGCGTTTGTTCACAACCACACAACCACACTGCGTGCGTTAATTGCTGACGCCGCAACAGCCGCGCCGCACCGTCGATATTTGGACACAAAACAGATCATAAGATCCCCATGCTATTGGTATGTAAGAGACTTATGGCTTATAGCATAGACGAAAGAGGCAGAAACCCGGGTCGACTCTGTGTTGCAAAGCCTTCAAGCCCACTCCTGCCGGCAACTCATTTTATGCCCTGTGTCGTCTAAAGTGGCGACGTCTCCCGACACTGAGATAATTGAGTTGAAACCAGGATAGGACCCTGTGGGGTTCTCCAGTCACTGGACTTTACCTTTATTACTTGTTTGGGGCTTGGGAGACGGCCTGATGCCCCGAGTCTGTGGGTGCCGTTTTGCGGGTGCTTTGCGTAAATTATGAACACTTTATCCACCGCTCGAGTGCTCTGAGCAAAACCATTGGAAACATGCACAGCCCAGAACCAGACTTTTTTTTGGTGGCACAAAACACAAAAACACAAAAAACGCCCTGGCATAAAATTGGCCTCTATGCAGGTGGCCTTACACAGCAGACGACAACTTTAGTAACAAGTCCTGCCAGGGCCTCACTCAGGTACTCAGGTACCGTCCGACGTGAAATGCAGTGATATGCGACGACGCACGACGCAATAATCTCCCGTGCTGTGCAATCAATATTCGAGACAATGAATAAGAAACAAACAAAAAACTTGGGACGGCCGCCGCCGACCAAGCCGACCAACGGAAGATGCGAGATGCCATTGTTGCCATTGTCTCGTCCGAAGGCTGTCTGCCTTTTTTCTCTTCTCACTTTTCAGCCGTCCCGGCCAGTCTGCTTTGACCAATACGCATGCAGAGCATGCCTCTGTGTCGACGCTTGTGTTTCTCGTGACTTTTGTGTCTCTGTCCCTCTCGATTTTGTCGCCTCTGCGTCGCGTCACGCCCGTCATGCAGGTCGTAGCGGATTCGTACGATGCGTGCGTGTGCCTGTCAGATCGTGGCGGTTGGACAAGAGAGGGAAAGAAAAAGACAGAAGGAATGAAAAACAATGGGCAGAAACAAAGGTGAGCATTGACCTTGCTGCATCACGCATCACGCATACGACGCCAGAAGCCGCGCGGGGAAAGAAAGAAAGACCACAAAAATGCAGAAAATGCAGAGAAAGAGAGAGGGTCGTGTCATGTGTATGCAAGCTCTTTGACCCAGGCATTCCTACTGCCGGCCGTCCCTCGATGCTGGCCTCTCATTCGAAGACCAAAAGAACAACCATCGAAGAAAGACACACCAAAGGACAGTGACCGGCGGGACAGAGCGCGCGCTTTGAGCCACTGGCGGCAGCGCTCCGGCCTGTGCCTTTTTTTGCTCTTTGTTCTTATTGCTTGGCTGCTGTCCGGTGGGCTGGTTCTGGCCAATCCGGGGTCTTTATTGGATTGTGAACTCTGACTGGCTGGATTTGCTGGGGCAAAAGTCAAAGACACACACACAAAAAAGGCAAAAAGGCGAAAAGGTGGTGTGGGAGGTTCCGAAGCGCAGCGACTGACGGGCGCCAGACGACGTTTAGTCTTCTTGACAGTTGAGTCTGACGGCGGTAAACTCAAAACCTGAAACGCGGCGACACCCACAGAAAGGCACACACCTCGATAGACACTGACAACGTGAGGAAGTGAAATCGCATTCTGGATGTTTGGACGAGAGAAGAGAGAGACGAAAGGCGGCGAAATTGTTTGCCGACTCGCAGTGTCGTGGATTCGCATGTGCATGTCTCGTGGCAGCCGTAGGCAATTAAAGACACTCGAACAATTAAGACAAAACAGGCACCGCCCAGGCCAAACAGCTTGATTGAAGTAGGTGATGCAAATATAAACGAGTAAACGAGCAAATGTAAACGACCCAGGCGAGTGGCCCTCTCGGCGAATTTCTCTTTGGCTGGAGAACGATCACACGACACAGGCGGACGAAACGACGGGATCGTGCCTTCCACATGTCTTCCATCGAACCTTCCATTCTGTCGTTCCCTCGTTCCCTCTTTCCTCGTTTTTAATATATTCCTCTCTTCTATCCATCGGCGTTGCCACCTATTTCGCTCTTGCCCATATTATCCGCTTGCTTCTTGATGTCGCTGTGAGGCACATACGTTTCGAGCCTTCCTGTTTTGGCCTACGAGGGGCGAACGGTTCAAACGTCGTTATCAACAGCCAAAAAGACGAACAAGAAGAAAAGCGGCCCGCACTTGCCTTTTTGCGCACGCTTTCCCCACTAGCGCCGCTTCTCTGTGGTGAACGTGTTGGTGGTGTTGGGTGGTGTTCCAATGGCTTCGTTCCTTCCCAAAACGGATCGTTTGCCCGCCTGGCCACCGAGCAGATTGTCTCGGCTGTTTTGGTTATGCTCTTTCTCTGTCGATTTCCTGTTGTTCCTGCTCTTGCCTCCTCTCCACGATGCATCCTCATGCATGGAAAGAGCAGCCTACCGTATACAGCGGGGAAGGAAGGAAGCACATGAAAAAGGATGAAAAGAGGAAAGCGTCAGATAGAGTGAGCATTCCCCATGGAAAGAGCAAACCACAGTCCACAAACCGGCCCAAAATGACAAAATGGAAACAAAGTGATCTGTCAAGACTGCCTCCTGCCACTGCATTGGACAACACAAAAACAACATTCTCTCAATTCTGTTCCTCTCCAGCTCTCTTCCTCTCTCTCGCCCGCCGCCACCACCATTTTGCATTCTCCATTCTCCATTCTCGATTTTCCATTTGTTGCTCCATCCAGCTCCATTCGACCCCATTCAGTCCATCCAGCCCTCTTTCTTTCGCCCCGTTCCCCAAATATTGAAAATTGAAATCCCGGTTGCATCTGGTTCTTCGCATCCTTTGCTTCCCATTTGCCAGATGCCCGATAGAAAGGACGCACGGAGTACCGATTTTGTGAGAGGCAACGATCAGCAAACCTCCGACCGACCAATCTGGGGCCTCGTCTCTCGCCATCACGGCCTAGTACGACGTATCCGGATGTCGACAGAAGAAGACATCAGAAAGTGACGTCTGGTCAATGCCTTACTGGCCGAACCCCACTTGTCGTGTACGAAGTAAGTTTTTTTTCTTTGCTTTTGGCATGTCTCGGCCTCTGACTTTTTTCTTTGCTTTTTTTGCTGTTTTTACTGCTTCTGCTGCTTCTACTGCTTTCTTTTTCTCGTTTCGCCTTCCTGCGTGTCTCGCCCGTTCCTCCCTCGCGTTGGATGTAACCCCCATCTTTTTCTGAAAACTCAAGAACATATGGACTGACGGGGCCGCGTAGTCCACATGCGAGAAGTTTCTGTGCCTCTTTGGAGGGTATCAACCTGCATGTCCTTTGCTCGTAACGGACGCAGTTTCTGCTCAAGATACGAATGATACCTCCCACAGCACCCAAAAACCCAAAAACGACATGTCAAGATACGACTAGCCCTCTTCCTCCCTTCGTTCCCGACGGCGGTAGTTGTCTCTTCTCTGGAGTTCTGTCACAAAGTACACAGTAGCAAAAGCACAAAAGGCCATAGAAAAGAGAGGTCTCCTCGCGAGTGTTTCACCGGGATGGAGCCCGCCTGGCTAGTTCTGGACTAGCGGGCTGTTCTTTTCACTTGTTACCACACTTTTGGTCTTTTTTCAGAACGGTGGAGTTTTGAGAAACTCTCAGAAACCAGGAAAAGAACAGCACTAGCCCAACTGTCCACAACTGCCCACATCTGCCCACAGCTGTGGGCTCGACTTGCGACTTCTGGGGCTTTTCTCACCGTCCATACCACTCAAACACGCGGAAATGCGGGGAGGTCTCCTCTCAGGCTCTCACAGGCCGCGACATGGCCGTCAAAGAGGAGGAGAGGCGAGTGAGATTCAGATGCGAGCCCGCCACTGAGACTGCTTCTGGGCCTAACTTTGCTGCGTCCATGCCTGGCTCGGCTGGCCTAGGCACATCACCGCGGGCACTACGGAGCACAGCCGGACTGCAAGGTTGCACTGAAAGGAGGAGAAAAAAGGAAGAAGAAGACATTTCGTTCTGCTCCTGTTTTGTTCATCTGCTTGATTCGCCTGCCACACTCCGGAAGGCGGAGGCAAAGAAGTCCTTGAAACGACGAGCCCTTGACATTGGTTAGACGGCCTTGGAGTGCCCGAGATCCCGTCAGATCTAGAGCTCCTTCGCTGTTTTGCGCCTAGCGAATCCACGAGCAAAAGCGCTGTTTCCAACGGTCATAGAAGGAACCTGATATTGACTGATGTTCCTGGGATTTGTGTGTCCTTCCCAATAGGGCACCATCTTGAAACTGTTCTGTTTCCAAAGAGCCTGCAAGATACTGGGCCCAAGATACTTGGGACATAGACCAGGCTAGATCAACGACGGCAGCTATCAGAAGCAAGGAGCTGTCACCCCCCGCTAGTTTTCAGGTCCGCCTTGTTCTTTGGTGCCGCCATCGAAGCCATCGAGCGAAAAGCACCACAAATGGAGAAAAAAGAGCAAAAAAGTCCTCTTGTGGCTCGCACTATTCGACACCGTCAGAGGTAGAAGATGTCATCCCTGGCCAGAAAGATCTGAGCCCACTTGAGGACCACTGCACAGGTAAAAAAAAAAAGAAGACCAAAACAGAGTTTTCTTCCATGTTCTCTCACCACACCAGACTCCTCCTCCTCTTTACGCGTGTGGTGTGAGCGACCGCGTCATACGAACAAGCCCCCTCACCCTTGCATTAGTTATTCAAAGCGTGCATGAAAAGGTACACAAGTTTGTGCTGGGTCCCCTCGACTTGCATAACTGCACTAAGATCCATCGCGTGTGTTGTTACCTTTTTCTTTTTCTCTCGTCTCTTTTCCTTATTCCGTTCCAGTGCTCTGCATGTTGGATACGAATACGTTGCCCTCCTCTGGGCCTAGCTCAGATCAGCGCTCGCACAATTCCTTGCTGGAAGAAGGTGATCAGAAAACAGAAAACAACGAGCAATGTCACACAAGTATCGAGGTATCAATGTACCAAAGTATTTTACGACGTACACGGAGCACAAAAAAGCAAACATGTCAACCGGAAGCACAAAAAACGTGACAGACCCGAAACGCAGACCCCCATGCGTTGGACAGCCAGCAGACAAAGAAAAAGCGGCCCCGGAAACACGGCCGGCTTCCGGCTTGCTGGAAAGGGCTGCTGGAAACAGGAAGCAAGGAGCCCGGCACCAACAACACCAAAAGCCAGCGATTTTCACACCAAAATGTCTCTCATGCAAGCTCTTTACGTCCTGAGGCAGAAAGTCGAATAATGACAGAAAGACAACAGACAAAACAGACCAGACTGGAGCTAAAGCCAAGCTAAAAAAGGTACGAGGGCTCTCGTCCAACAGCAGCACCAGGTACCTGGATACCTCCGCCCACTGAGCTGCAGGCTCATCCTCTGTTATCATGCAGTCCCTCGTACCTGGCCCAGCTGGGGCAAAAGCATGTGCAAGCCATTGGGATCCCATCGACTGCAGTTGACCTGCAGGAACCATGCAAGGTACAGAAGGCAAAAAAAGTGCAAGATACAAATAATAGGGCGAAAGAGACCTCGCAATTGGAACAAGAAAAAGACGGAAGCTCCGCACCCCGCTCTCACTGCATATGCCCAGCACGCCTCTGCAAAACCCAAAAGGCCCCAGAGTGAGTTTCGATAGGGTAAAGGAAAAGAGAAGCCAAAGACATGGGTGGACAAGACGGCAAGAAAAAAAGACTGAAAAACGTGCTTGTCCTATCTGCCCAGTGCCCACACAGGCGAGGAAGGCTGCGATAGGCCACTGCCGCAAAATCCTTCCACGCAAAAACGGGCGAATGTAGCTCAAAAGCTCGCGCACCAACATCCACATCCTACTGTGTACATCCACTTACGAGCTTCGAAGCACCAACGCCACAAGCTCGACGCCTCCACCTCACCTCACCTCACTTTGCTCGGCCAGTCGAATGTTTCCTACCGAGACTGGCTTGACTGGCGAGACTGGCGAGACTGGGTTGCCCACGAATACGATACCAGAACCGACGAGGACACCGGCCAGCGTCGTGTTTTATTTTCTTCTTATTTCTTCTGTTGACTTCTGGCCTGGTTCTTGTCACTTATCACTTCCCAATTTTCATGTCCCCAAGTCCCAATGTCCCAATGTCCCAGCCTCGCACCAGCAAATTTCTCTGCCAGAAAATGATACCCTAGCCACGAGAAAAACCCAGTGGATATCTTGCCGGAGCAAAAACGGCGGCAGTTCACGAAGAGAAGGCCAAGAAGAAGGTGAAAAAAAAAAAGATGAAAAAGAAGCGGCAGAGTGGCAGTTGTTGCATCAAAGAAGGTTGGTGGTGGAGCCTTGATGCGTGGTCTGGGTCGTGGTGCCCTCGAACGGTCCTTGCCTCTTTGCTCAGGAATCAATCAATATGGAGACGACGAGACATGAAGACGACAAAACAACATGGGGAGGGCGTGAAGGTCAAGCTCGCAAGGTAGCCGACCCTGTTGCCTGTATCGCTTCGAACAGAGTCCCATCATCCCCATCCCATTATCACGGATCCAACTCCCGGAGCATGGGTTGAGAGTGGGCTTTGCCCACTTGGGGGATATTCATTGGACTCTTGTTGCAGGGCCTGTGAAGACTCGAGAGAAACAGAGGCAGAAAAGCACAGAGGCAGAGAGGTTAGCAGTGATCCTCCGAGCAGTCCATTGGCGAGTAGCGCACCCATTCGGGAATAGCTCGCCGACAAGCAGACAAGCTCCCCTGCTCAGGTCCCAGTGCAATCGTTGCAACAGACTGGAGACTTGGGAAGAAGATACGCCCTGGCTAGTGGTTAGTGCTCTCTCTCTTTGCCTCTTACGGGTAAGCCGTTCCTCTCAATTGTCTGCCCGGGGCCTTGGCCGTCCTTTCCGCCCAAGACCCCAAGGGCCCGAGAGCAACGCTGGCCCAGTCGAGCCAGAGATGCTCGCCACGGTCTTGGGTTCGCAGGATTTTGTCCCCAGTGATCAGTGATCGAATGGCTTTTTGTGTGTACCAGTCCCTGTCTTTTTTGCTTGCGAGATCCGCCGTGGCGGACCTTTTTTAACTCGAAAAAAAATAAGCGAGAAAGCAAGAGGTCACAGCGATGGCTTCCCCCTCCAAGGTGAAGGTGAGAAAGGTCGACAACAGGCAGGCAATATCGCAAGTCAGCCCTTTTATTTTCTGGGGCTCTCGTGTTTGCTCGGGTTCTTCGGCCATGCATCTTATTTTTGACGAGTTTGTCTAATCATGTTTCTCTTGTCTCTCGACGATATCGGGCCCACGATATCGGTGGCCGGAACCTCCGTCGTTATCCATTATCGATTTTTACATCACCAACAGGCTCCATCGTGTGCTCCTTCGGCTTTTAGAGAGCCAAAAGAAAAGAAAGCCAAATGCCCAAACGACCCCCACTTGTTCAAAACACAAAAAGGCCAAAATGAAGTCCCAGCGGGTGCTCTATTTAGATCTGCATTATCGGGACCTCTTTGGCTCCTTTGGCTCTTTTGGCTCTTTGGGCGCACCCAAACGCCATTCATAGCTGGGCCAGCAAATCGCCCAAGATGAAGCGATAAAACGATAATGCCTCATAGTTAGCCTATGATTGACAGACAGGCTGTATCTGAGGACTGAGGATCTATTTTCTGCCCTCGAGAAACGTGCAGTGCATGACCAGACGTCTCTCGACTTTGGGACAGAGGTAAATCCTCCGAAAGGCTGTGTTTTGTTTATGCACGCCCGTCCGTTTACCAAGCGCAGGTTCTAGGTAAGTAATAAAAGGTCCTGACCGCCGCTGCACAGCAACTCTTCCCATCTGTCTAAAAACCAGGTTGAAGTCGTTTGATCTTCACGACTGTCTGTGGTTTCCTCAGGCGATTGCTATTCTTGTCTTGATGTTCTCGGGGATCCGCCAAACACAAACATGTTCAATATTGGCATTCAAGCAAAGGACAAGAAACTGAAGCACTTTGCTTTGCCCCCAAGAAGACGACAAAAAGAAAGACCACACCATGTCGGGCCAAGCCCCAATACTTTCCGACGTGCTATGCCCACACTGGAATGGCTGAATGGCCCTAAAATGGAAACTGGATGGTCCCCTCGAAGCCCTGGACGGGCCCTGTTGGCTGCGACACATCCCCCAGCCGTTTGTTCCTGAGCGGCCCGCAGCCGTGGACACACACATTTTGAGAGAAATTGCAAGAAAAAGCACCAAGAAAGAACAGGCAATAACAGACGCTAATGACGTTTTTACAACTGCCACCCGCTGCTGAAAATGCACGGTGAACTTTCAGGGCATGCCACGCCTTTTTCCACTTGCCTTTTTGTTCCTGAATCCTAACTCAAAGAGACAAAGCGAACATGACAGCAGGTGAGTTCACTTACACGGGCATATGCTCACCCGTGGATGTCAATCGTATTGATTTTCATCATCTTCATCTTTCTAGTTTTGATTTCGATATTTTCCATGGCCAAATATCAATGAGGATCCTCTTATACAATATCCTTTAGCTTCCTTATTTTTCTCGTCATTCTTTCGTTTCTTATTTTGCATCGTTGCAACACTGCTTCCCGCCTTTGGAACATGAATGAGAACGAAAACAAAAATAGCTTCTCTGTGAAATCTAATATTGCAACAGGGCCGTCCCATATTCAAACCAAAGCCAGACAAGCCAGGAACGCCAGGAACAAGCCCGCAAACTCCAACCACAAACGAAGCACAAACAGTGTTAGTGCTGTTGGCCCTGCTCACCCTCATTATTCGTCTGACAGGGGCTGTTTTCTCGTCAACTGCAGTCTGCAGGACCTTTGCCTCTTTCATACAGCGACCATGCCGTTCACGGACTAGCCAACCGACCCTGTTCCTTACCCAAAAGTTACCAATTCTCCCACCCCATCCACACCGTTACGCGTCGTATTTCGAACGGAGTTCCCAAGGACAATTGGCCAAGATGGCAGAAGATGGCAGGAAGTTCACCACTCTTCCTCTCTGTTTGGAAGGATCCCTGGGATTTTCTCGAACCATCAAACCATCAACCGTCGCCCATGGACTCTTGGTCCGGACGTCCACTCCCCCTCCCGGCCGTGCTCGGCCGTTGATGGTCTGCCTGCCAAAAGGCAAAAGACACGCCCTGTCATGCCATGCCATCCTTCCCTCCGTGCGATATGTGACAGAGTCAAGGGCACCCCCAAAAAAGTTTGGACCAAACAGACGGCGTGGCTGGGGGCGTTTGAGAATAGAAGGTGAGCCCCCAGAAGGAAAACAGTTTGGGGCTTGGGTGCTTTGGGTTGTCTGTTGGGAAACAGATTGTGTCTCTTCAGAGTTGCATTGCATGTTTTCCTTGCCCCGAAGGACGGGGTGTGCTCGGTGAGTTACAAACAGAAAGTATCTTTCTGTTGCCTTTCCTGGCAATGTCAGACAAGGTGAGTGAAATGCATATTGGCAATGTTTATTACAGTGCATGGAGGTTTATGCTGAGCAGGAACAGGGCCACGACAACAATCGACATAATTCATCAGAAGAATAGTCAGACTGAGAGTGCAAGTCCCCGCACGGCGCGGTGTCGCCAAGAACACCGAGATGTCTTCTTCCCTTCTCTTCTCTGACTTTTGCTATCTGCTCGACTAGACAAAATGCCCGAATATCTCACGGCCACAGCCGTCTCACTCTTGCCTATTCCCTTTCAATCGCAAGCTTCGACAACAAGAGTCTCAAAGAGGAAGTCAAGAGAAGTGCAGAAAGACTGCAGACTGCATGCTGCCCATTTGCGAGGGAACGTCGCAATTTCAGGGTTCTAGGGTTCGCTTATTGCTAGTGGGAACAGAGTTGTTTAGCGGGCTTTTCTGACAAGGGACTTCACCCAGACGAAAGGCAACTGGGAATGAAGGATAGCAAAAGGGAATGAAAAGAAGCAAAAAAGAAGCAAAAGGAAGGATTCCTCAACTCCTAGGCGGCCGCCCAAAAGACGCCAACGACGCCAAAGTCACCAAAGTCGCAAAAAGACTCCAATCTGCCTCCCACCCCAGTGCTCGTTTGGGGCAAGTGTCGACGGGTAGTGCGAGTTTCTGGGAGAAGGAGAGTCGGAAAGTGGGGGAGAGAGATAAGGAAGACGGAGACAGGAGCACCAAAAACGACACACTCTTGACACTCAGACACTGTTGACAGACTTGACAGTTTGAGTCTTGACAGTCTCTCCACACGGAGTATTATTGCAATTTGTGGCGCCTTTCGCCTGTTCGTCTCGTCTGCTCGCCTGCAAACTCAAACTCAAACTGGGGAAGGAGGCGAACCATCTCGAGACGAAAGATATGGGGACAAGAAGACAGAATTGCTATGGGGTCGTTGTTTATGAAGAAAAGGCACAGACCAACAGTGTATCCGGCCGTGGCCGACACGAACCACGAAAATCGTGTGCAGGGATTTCTTTTTATTTACTTTTGACTGTTCGTCTCGTTGCCTTCCTTCTCCATTTGGTGCACACATCGCAGAGTGGCCATCGAGACGGGGAAAAGAAAATCTCAAAGCAAAGCCGGGGCCAACAGAGGGTCGGACCAGCGAGAGGCCTGCCCCAGCCAGGCCAGGCCAACAGGCCCGGAAGGATTCTGGAGAGATGGCGATGGGACAGCAAGTGCACAGAGAGACAGAATGGCAGGCAGGCAAGTTAACGCAAGAAGCAAAGATGGGCGTTGACAGGGAAGGCAAAAGTCGACGACAAACCAACCCCCAGCCTGTGGCGTTTCTGAAGAATTGAAAAGCTGGCAAGACGCAGTGGGTGGCCACTGCCCAGGACAAAAGAGGAAAAAGAAAGCCAGGCGAGAGATGGCGAGAGGAGCAAAGACTTTTCTTGATCCTGCACAACCCCAGCATGGCCGAGGCCAGATTCTCACGTCCGAGTTTTGTTGGAGCTTCTTGGTGGCGGAAGGCGGAAGATGGACGAGGGAAGGATTCACGATAGCTTCCTTTTGAGATGGAATGTCAGGATGTCAAATGGGAGGATTGGGGAGAAAGTGTTCCTTGGGAATGTGGGCTAGCGCTCCAACCCCAGATTTTGATTTTGTCCCCAGTGGGTGGACTCTTATGCTGTCAAGTTGACTGTCGCAGACAGCTTCTCTTCTCTTCTTTTTTGTCTTTTTGTTTCTCACTCTCTCCCAACTGCTAATGGTTTTCCCGCTCGTATCTTGGCGTCAGATATTCTGCAATGGGCTTTCTGTTCGTTGTGTTTGTCGAACGTCGACTGTCGTTTCTGTAGGTGCAGGCAAAAAGACAGGGTAGGAATTGGCGTTGGACAGTCAAGCACATGAAAATTGCAAGTGAGAAGAGGACACAGAAAAAAAAGAAGAAAAGACGACCAAAAGCGCACTAAGACCCTGGTCCTGCATGACGCTAGTGCAGGAACGGGGCGGAGGAAAAAGCAAAGAAAACGACGAGGCAGGCAAAAGACAGGCCAGGGTCGCCGTGAGAGAGGAGATTTCATGAGAAAGCAGACAAGACACAGACAGTGACAAGGAACGAAGGAAGGCCGTCCCAGCCAATTGGGGCCGTTTCCGTCCGGAGAGGAAAAAGGAAGTTGGCCCAGCACCAGAACAACACCAGGCAGTGGCCGCCGTTGCAGGCCCTCTCAGTAGAAGTTTCAACGGTACTCGTATCTTCAGTTGGTGATTGCTGGGCGTTGGTGACTGTTACTTCCTTTTGGTTGCCTCTTGCCTTTTGCCTCTCATCACAACCGTCTGTTCTCTCGCATCTCCTCTCTCTTCTCCAGGTGGAGCCGACCCGTTCTGGAGCTCGAGTTTGAGTTTGAGCTTGTTCACTTTTTCGTTTCTCTTGCCTCTTCTTCCTTTTCCCTCTTTCTCTCCTTCCCATAATAGGAACCTCCCGAGCGGGCGCCAGGTCTGTGCAGCCCCCGGTCAGTTCTTGCAAACTCTGTTCTTCCTGTCGATGCTGTGGCGAAAAACATACCCATGTCAACAAAAAGAGCGAGCAAAAGAGTCTTGCGAGTCAAACTTGACAAACGACTGAGTAAAAAGTCGAGACAACCAGAGAGGACTCTGAGAGGCAAAAAAGTGGACAGACCCCAATTTCCGACTATTATTACGGAGCCCGGAGGAGAGCCCGGATTTCGTTTTGTTTCTAACAATAATGATCTCTTTTTTCGCCTCTTTCCTTCTGGGCTCGTCTGGGGGTGGAGAACTGCGCGCGGAGTCATGCCGTTTACGATTCAGTTTCCTTTGTTGTGGCGAGTTCGTCTTGAAGTTTGTTTATTTTTATTTTTACTTTTGTTTTTTACTATTCTTTTTTTTTCTTGCCTTTTTTGTCTTTGCAATTTACCATGCATCGTCTCGTCTGCTCTTGTCCCTCGTGGTAGCGTTCCATGGCCTTCTACAGGGGACTGCCTCATCTCGGCATATCTCTTTTCTGTCTTCATCTTGCTCTCCGACTTGTTTACACACCCCGCCAAGAAAAAGAAATAACACTGAAAAATAAAAAAGCACGGGCATCTGAAATCGGCAAGATGCTGCACGAACGCCGAACGGTAACAAAAATTACAATGGCTATTGAAGAATCCGATGCCACGGGGCTCCGTTGAGGTCCGTGATGGCCTTGCCTGAAGAAAAGAAATGAAAAAGAAATACACACGCCTTCACAAGTGAAAGAGGAAACGGCTTCGTGTGTGGAGTTGACTTCACAGCAATTGAGCCAACATTGATTCAACTGTCGACGACCACAACTGAGACATCTCACAAGCCCAAAGACGTTGGCGGGTTTCGTCTCCACGGTCTTGGGTTTGGTCCCTAAAGTCTTGGACAAAGAAGACCCTGTTGAATTGATTTCACTTGTGCAATTGACTTATAAGTATATGAATTACATCGTACTTTTTCCACTCTTGATGGCTTGCCTTTTTCCTCTTCTCTCTCCTCCGCTCAAAGAAACGACGAGTAGTGTGAAGGAGAGCGATAAAGACAGCCCGCCTCGTCCGCTTTCCCTGCTTTCCTTGATTTCCCCTCATTTTCAGAGATAGTCACGGCAAAGGATTCCAGATGCAGGCACATTTCTCGCGGGAATTGAGAGAGTAGTGTCGAAAAAAGAAGAAAAAATACCATGTCAAACACATGTTTTCCATGCATCGCCCGGCTTTTCTCTCGCTGTTCTTTTGTCTTATTGTGTCAGTATATCCACATTTCTCACCATGTTGTAGACATTGAGATTTCTTCTCTCCGTGAGTGGCAGGTGAAGTTGAAGATGAGGCACGTTTTGGCAGTTGCTTGTCAAAGGCTTGTCAAACGGTTCATGTCACCTTCCACAAGAAGCAAAATGTGGGCATAATCAGAAACTAAGACTCTGGGATTCCCGGCTTGGGTCGCTCCGTGAGGAGAAGAGGAGCAGCGAAAAGGGCCGCGACTAGTGTTGATGGACGATGGACATGGACGATGGACATGGACGGTGGTCTGGGGAGGCGATAGCAATGATACGGAGGGAGTGAGATT
Organism: Sporothrix humicola; assembly: GCA_021396245.1. Lineage (NCBI taxonomy): Eukaryota > Fungi > Ascomycota > Sordariomycetes > Ophiostomatales > Ophiostomataceae > Sporothrix > Sporothrix humicola. The sequence goes on from WNYE01000130.1 coordinate 55,426, forward strand.
CAAGATACATCCTGCTGCAAGATACATGATAACCAGCCTTCTGGAAAAACGAAACTGCAGTCTCTTGGTATCATCTCTCTCACTGGCTCTCCAATTTACGAGATGGAGAAAAAAATAGCGTCTTTCTTGAGACGAGACGCTAAATTGACAGACCCAGCGACCCTCTGAAGACCCTCTTTCTCTTGCTCTTTTCCTGCAGAGAAAGATGGCTTCCCAGCACTTCCCTGCTAGCTCCAACAAGCCAGGAACAGGAAACCAATTGTGAAAAAATGCGGAGAAGGGACAAGGCCGCCGGGAATTTCACCGAACGGGGCCCAGTGAAGGGCCTTCAAGTTAAGAACCAGCCTGCCCAGAGAACAGAGAACGAATCTGCGGAGAACGGGTTATGACGAAAGGGGAAAGAAAAGGCGCCAGTAGTTTTTTAAAGTCGACGGGTACGATGGAGACTGAGGAATGTGAGGAGAAGCCTAAGAGGAGAGCAAAGGCAAGTCCAGAGCTTTGCGAGCCCAATCGACGACCAAAGACGACCAAAGAGGCCAAGATCTTCCCACGTGGGTCTCAAACACAAGCTGAGTGCAAAGCCAAGCAGGTGAAGATGCAGTTGAATGGAAAGACGAAGATGAAGAATTCCAGAGAACAGGAAACAGGAAACGGTTCATGCACAAGAGTAGACAAAATGTCAGACGAGATGTCGGAAACAAAGCGTCGGAAACGAGCAGTCCCACTGACACACTGACAACATTTTCTTTTCTTCCAGAAAACAGAAAAAGAGGACCCCAAGAGCCAGAGCCACAGCATTGGGGGCCGGCAGATGCAAATGAAACTGATGGAGGGTGAGAGTTCAGTAATTCGAGAAAAGAAACGACAAAAATGACGAAAGAGGACAAGACAAGACACGCAATGTCATGGAATCCATATTTTGAATTTTCAATTGGAGATTGTGGCCATCGATGGTTGTGCTCATTTCTGCAGTCGCCAGTCCAGGATGGAGACATTGAGACACCAAAAAGCCCGCGGCCCTGGATATGGACAGAGATAGTGGAGGACGAGGACCCAGAAGACCAGTCATCAAAAGAGTGGAGGACTCCACTGTTTCGTTGTAGGATCTCACTTCTCTCTGGTCTCGTTCTCGCTTTTCTTTACGTAAGTTTGCGATTGCGACGTAAAGGTCTCCAAGCACGTGTTGGCCGTTGTCGTAGTGTGCAAATACGTCGTCGCATTCATTTGCAGCGTTCTCTTTTCTACGACGCATTTTAAGGAACCTTTGTGGCCCCATAATACGAGAATGGAAGATGAGGATTTGTTCTGGAAATTGACGACCAGACCTGAGGAAATGACAATTTGATAATGAAAAGGTTAAAGCAACAAAAAATGGGAATCATTAAATTCGACTGCAAAAAACTGTTATTTCCATTTCGTACGGAATTGTGCCAAAAGCTGGAATGTGGTCGCAGGTGGCAGGGCAGGGGAGTGCAATAGGAATGAAAATTGGGAAGGAAGGGGGCAAGGGAAGAAGGGGAAGGGAAGGGAACGGGAGCGTCCCGCTGCCCGCTCCGCTACAGCTTAGAACCTTTTTGGGCAGGCTCGACCCAGTCCCCAGCCATTGCTCTTTCCAAATTGCACTTGCACTTTTGGCGGAAAGTGCAATTTCGCATTCTTGGGTTCGGCCGTTGACAACGGCAATCGCAGCTGGGAACCAACTGAGACATTTTGGAACAAAGGAACAAAAAAGAAAAAGAAGAAAAGAACACTCCAAGAACACTTCAGCTGTCTTCTAGTGCAAAAACAAGCGAGAGAAAAGAAGCCAGAGAGACAAAGCGGCGCCAAAGCCGGTTGTTTACTTTACAGTTGTCAGAGTTTGAAGATTTCTGCATCTTCGTTTACTCTTCTTGTCTTTTTTGCCTCCCAATCTCGGAAAAGGACTTCATCGCGATCTCTTTTATCGTTCTTGGAATAGTTTAGAATAGTCCTTCGCACGGAGAAGGGGGTGGTCGAACGGACGAAAAGGATTCATTAGATCAGGAAAACGCGTGCCTTGGACAGACACTGACAACGGCAGAGTTGACAGAACCACGAGAAAGAAACGTGGCCGAACAGACATGCAGCCAGAAATGCGGCCAAAAAGCACATGGACCAGTGTGTGAGCGAGAAGAGAGAAGCTCGGCGTAGTTATTGGCCAATGTTGATGCAAACCAACAAACCAAAAACGCATGGGCCATATGGACGCAAGAAGCTGAAAGAAGCTGAAAAGTAAAGGCAAAAAGGCAAAAATCAAGATTTACGAAATGCATCATGTCGAAAGAGGACAAGCAGCGATATCACGGATGAAGAGACCCATCTGTGCAGGGGCATCATGGGCATCATGGGCGTGAAGATATGGAGTACGGAGAACGTCGTCGATGAATCATGGCCCTTGACGTAAAAGGTGCAAAAGAACAAGACACAGACCACGAAAAGACAAAGACGGCGATGAAGATGCCCACTTGGTAAACAAACAGACGAGGACAAGAGAGAGAAGGACGCCGCAAGATGAAGCTACAGATGAAGCTAACAGGCTTCCAAGAAGTCCATGCACGAATCCCAATTTGCCATTGTCCTTTCTGGCTTTCCTGGCCTGAATATCGCCTCTTGTGGACGGTCTGTTCGCCGGGGAAGACAAAGCCCATGTTTCCTAGCAAAGAACCAGAGAACCCCACTGGCAACGCCTTTCCTGAAGGGAGAACTCGCCGTCGCAAGCCATGGCCAGCCTGTGGCTAGTGTGCGAGTTGATTCGTTCGTGATGGTGTGTCCCCTGCATTTTGGTGAGTTTTTGGTGTTTTCATGTCTCGTTTGCCTCTCTCATTTGGGCCAGATGCAGAGGGTCTTTTAGCGTCCTTCTAGGGGAGGTTTTAAAAAGAACACTTGAATAATTAGTGTGTTCCTTGGTGTCAAAACGGCCCTGAGCCATCTTCAGCCATTCAGCCCATCTCCAGAGTCTTGGCTATCTCCTCTCTCGTCTCGATCTCTGTATCTCTGTCAATTCTGACTGAATGTTCTTCCTGGCTGCCCTCATTAGAGTCTTTGGCGTGCACGGCTGACGCCGCTCCGATTGTTAGTCTGAAGCGTTATTCCCTGTTTTTGTTAGGGCTGTCCATGTTCTTCAGCAGAACAAGCCAGAGAACACCAAAGACGAAGGCTGAATGATAGTGTGCCTGGCTGTCCACAAACTAATTCAAATAGGAATGATATGGGGACAACATGGAGATGAAAACTCAAATCATTGCAAGCCGGTCCTTGTTGGCCCCTGTGCTGAACTCCTCTGATCTGTGATCTCTGGCCTCTTTGGCCTCTTGTTGGTCCTTTCTTTGCCTTTTCTGCCTGTCTATCCGCCACAATCCGTCGCCCATCGTTGGCCTGCCCTCTAAAATTGGATCCAGCAGTGGCCCGAAATCGAGTTAAAATCGTGTTATGGGTCGTTTTACAGCGGTGGTCCCTGTTGTGTTCGCCTGGCCACTGTGAATGGCCTTTTCCCTTCCTCTGCAACAACGAATTACACTCCGAGAACCATGTCCTGTCTGCCGATCTGCAAGTCGTTCAGCTCGGGCAAACAGTGGGTTTGTCCACAGTGGACTGAAGTGGACTGTCCATCGTGGACGTAAGGCTCTTCCTTTACTGAGACTTTCTTTGTTCTGATCTTCTCCATCGATGAACACGGCTGTTTCACGATCGCGTTAGACGCAGCAGTTTCTTGGCCAAGAAGTAAGCTGCATAGCCATACTAACAAATACTAACAGCGATAGTGCATCCAGTGCATTAAAGTAATAAAGTAATTCGACGATGATGTCGGTTATCATGTTGTCTCCATCACAGGAAAGTTCCTTTCGGTTCTTTCTGTCTTCCTTGCCTTTTCTGACAGTACTTGTACGGAGTAGACTTGTTTAGTGTTATGCAGGCGAGAGAAAAGGGAAAAGAGGCATTGGCGAGGAGGGAATAGAGGGGAAACAAGGAAATACCAAACGTCGTGATGGAGGGTATCTTTGACCTCGTTTTGGTGCAAAGTGCCTGATAGTGTCCTTCCATGGACCTTCTCGAAGAACTGAGGGCAACGTCTTCAGTCTTTTTCCCAAATGAGCGACATGAGTTGGGCGGAGTTTCTTCCCAGGCTAGGAGATTTTTGTTTCTTTTTGCTGCTATTTTGCTGCTATTCTTGCCATCCTCTCTCTTTTCCTCCACACACACTGTTCCCAAACCAACTAGTGGCAAATGAGGAAATAAGAAGAGGAGAAGAGAGGATGGCAGAAGAGGTATTTTGAGTATCAACGCACACAGTCGTGCAGACTACAGAATGGAGAATGCCTGGCGGCGCAAAATGGGACAAAATAGGCAAGTTGAATCTCTGCAGATGAATCTATTTTCTATTTCGAGATAAGAGGCCGTGATGGCGCTGGAGAAGATGGAGAGAACGGATAGACGGCGGGCAATTGGCGGACATTGATGGATCATGGACACACACTCCGGACTGGCCGAGGCAGGCGACTGGAAACGAAGACCGTGGAGAGGGCAAAAAGAGAAAAGAAGGTTATCACGACAGATCGTCGTTTTTGTCGACAGCAGGAAATGGACACCAGCAATGCCCAATGCACACGCCCCAGTAGACCATGCAAAGAGAATATCACTATCACGAGAAAGAGGATACGTGGAGAAGAGAAGACTCACAATGGCACGACGAGAACGAAGGAAAGAAACGTCGCCGGTGATGGCAGTGGGGGTGCAACTGCCGTCACCTCTGGAGCGAGCACGTTTTTTACATTCCAGTAAATCCTGGGACGACGATTATTTCTCAGAACAACAAGATGAAACGGTCCCGAGGAAAAAAGAAAGTTGTTCGGAATGTTTTTGTCTTTTTTGGACTTTTTTGCCTCTTTTCACCCCCACAGAAGAGCGGAATTACGTACAGCAACAGTTGTGATATTCAAAGTTGCAAAAAGAAGAAAAGAAAACGGCCGAAAAGACCCTGAAATCATATCGGTAGACGATTCGGTGACAAAAGAAGAGAATAAGAGAATGGAAGGTGATGAACAAACGTGATCAGACAACCGCATGGGCAGATGGCGAACGATAACTCGCTCGTTATCTCGTCCGCCTTTTTTCGCAGCCCACCCACAGAATCCACAAACTCCACGTAAAAAACCCACGCAATCCAACCCAACCCACTCTGCCTTTCCAAAACCCCCGCGCCCACTATCAGCCAGGCACAGATTCAGGCACCAGGCACACTGATAAAGATTGCACACAGTCAAGAGATTTGAGAGTCGGCTATTGCCGAAGGGTTGTATCGTTCCTGGATTGTGTGGCTGGCCAGTTCGTGGGCTGCGTAATTTTTCCACTTTTGTTGAGGAAACGAGAAAAAGAGAAGAGAAGAAGCAAAGAAGCAAAGAAGCAAAGAAGCAAAAAGAAGCACACCAAGCAAATGGCACCCAGAGAGACAACCCCACGCTTTGCGCTTGAGAGATAATGAGCATCTTAGCCTGGAAGCGGACAGACGCGGACTTGGGCGGACTGTCAGAAGGATTTGGGTCAGGATTGCGGGTTAATTCTAAAATGGCAGATGCAAGACCACAATCAGGCAAAAGACAAGGGAAATGCCGCCATCAGACACGATGGGCTGCCAGACTGCCGGAGTTGACGAGACACAAGCAGACAAGGCTAGTTTAGAGAGATGATAGAAAGAAGGAATAGATAATGGAACAGTAAAGACTGCCGCGATGAGCGCGATAGTCAGAGAGGCCGTCACTGACGATAGAGTTATCTCGTCTTTCGGCGAAGATAACAGTCGGTGGATGAGGATGAGAACGAGAACGAGAATTACGGGACGAGAATCAAGGACGGAATACTGCCAAAACCCAATCAATGAATTAACTCAACCCCGCTCACAGTCCCAGGAACCAGGAACCAGGAAACGAGCCCGACTACCGGGAACAAACAATGCAAGGCAAAGTTGACTGCATGAGACAATTTGCGTGAATATCACTTGAATATCACCTGAATATCGCCCGAATATCACTGGAGATAAAGCGTGAATAAGAGGAATTGTTCGGTAAAGGAATATCAGTCGAGAACGACAACTGAGAATGTCGAAAATAAATCAAATCAAAATCAACTCAACTCAAGATCACACCGAACGAAAAAGAAAGAAAAAACCATTACAACGACAGGCTGTGCTTTGGCAGCATTTGTTGGGCTGCTGTTGTTCTCCCAAATAAAAAAGTCTGCTCAGTCTGTGCCATCAAAGCCTCGTCGACTTAACTTGTGGCGTTTAAAAAGTATTACACTTCTATTTTTACTCTGTCTCAACACCTCAACACCAACACGCCCGAAACAAACGCCATGACGGCTGGGAACAAAGAAACATGCAGACAAAAATACGTGGACAAAACAGGCCGGTGCTGGGCAGTCCCGCGCATAGACGTTGTCCAAGTCAAAGTTGTAAACTCGAAGCGATAGTTGACAACTGACGACACTTGGCTGCACTTACACGCACTTACACGCACTATTTGCTTGTCGTTATACTAAGATTACAATACGCTACAGCACATGCGCGCTGGCCTGAAACGCCCTACAGCGAGTGTTGCGTGTTAGCGTATTAGAGTGTTAGCGTCTACAGCGCATGTTAGTGCTGTTTTGGGTGTTAGTTGGTGGGACGCGCTGTTAGACTTTCGGTGGCAGCTGTTTGCCACCCGGAAGTTGGCTTCTCCGGGCTGTTCCTTCGTCGGTTTTAGCGTGTTTGTGCTCGCTGTCGATGAAGATCACAGCTCCGAAAGGCAGCCAAAGCCGCCTGGAACGACGTCGCAAAGCGCATTATCATGTGCCAATGCCTCTGTAAACACTAAAGCACGACAGCACTAAAAACCCGACCGGCGCTGGAGCTCTCCACAACGAGGCTTGCGAGGAAGCTCAAAAAAAGACACTATCTCTTTGCAAGTAGATCTATCTAGGAGGAATGGCCATAATCAGATGGGCGGCCGAGTCTGTAGTGCTGTTGCACACAGTAGCGGATCTGAGAGCGAGACCGAGTCTCAAAATAGAAAAAGACAAGAGACAAAACACAGACAGCCAAGCAAAGAGATCTCTCGCAACCAGACTTTGAAAGAAATGGACGCATAAAAGACATAAAAAAAAGAGAATGAGCAACAGTCGATATGGAGGATTATTCGGCGATCAACCAGACACAAGACAGACAAAGATAGAGCACGAGGGCGTGTTGAGTAGCAGAAACCCCGAAAAACCAACGGAACAAACCGATCATCGCAGGCACTTGACCATGTGGACATCCATGGATAAACTGGATAAGACTATTATTATGGACACACGATGGAAGATGGACAATGCACTACGTTAGTCTGCTACAATTCGGAAGTCTGAAGTCTAAAGTTTGGACAGCCCGTCTGCTGCGCCCTAAACGATTGCATCATCACAGATCGCGGCAGTTGTCCAGGACTTGGGTGTCATATCATGAATCGATATGAGGGACATGATCTTGAAACGCCGACAGAATTATCCCAAAGAGGAAACTGTGTGCGCACAACAACTACAAACACGCAGCATACATCGAACGCATAAACCGAGCGACGCATCTCGGAGGGATCACGGAACGGGGACCAATGGAAGGGGATTTGCCGTGGACACTGTTCAGTGGGTGAACAACCTGAACCATCGGAGCAAAGACAATGGAAACATGAAGCAGAATGAGAGTCGAAAAGCACAAAAGCACGGGCAAAAGCAAAGACCAGCAAAGCACAGGACAGCATATCATAAGAGGGCATCTTGTCGGCAAGGACAGGCCTACATCAAGGATAACGTCGACCAAAGTCAAGGACAAGTCAAGGACCAGTCAAGGACAGGATCGCTCAGCCACGGCGTTTTTTATGCGCAGAACCAGAACCAGAGAAAAACGTGCCTTTTCGGTAGACAAGGGAAGGTGACAAGGGGGGCGTGTATCTGTGTTTGAGATTCGGTGTGGGTGAAGAGTTACTTGTAATATTGTGCAGTTGCTATTGAGAACAGAACAACCCGCCACCGGGACGTGAGGTTGCATTCCCAGGAGGGGTGAAGATGGAAAAGTGGACAGAAATAAAGAAGAAACTTCAGACGAAACAAGGGCCCTTGGAAGGCTTGGAAGCGAAGACAAAAAGAGGACGACAGAGACAAGGCGACACGTAAAAAGGACCCAGAAATACGTATGAATGTCGTAACAGAAAGAATAGAGAGGGGAAAAAGGAAGAGGAAAGGAAGAAAGGAAGCGAGGAAGGAAAGGAAGAGAATGTGCCATTCGAGATGGATCTCAACGGTGAGGGCCGAGACTGGGGATTCCTCTGATTAACTGAATCTCTCAATGGAAAGCCCAAATTGGACAGGAGCCGAGAATTATGGGAGGAATGTTCTAGGGGACGAAGAAGAGGGGTGGGTGCAGAAGGTATTGAGTTGTCAAGAATAAACGACAAAATGTTGAAACTCGAACGTCGAGACTATCGACTGTCGAAACTCGACTCGAAAATCAAAAATCAAAAATAGCCTCCGGAGTTGTTGACTGTTTAGGAAAGGACCAGCAAGACAGAGGCGAGAAAGTGAGGGGAGAAAAAGAAGAAAATAACAGTAGTACGACGTACGACATACGACATAAAAAAGAAAGAGAAAAAGAAAAGGCAGCCAATATTGTCCAGCAAGGTTGCACGGCACAGCCAAAAAGCAAGTTGAGAAAGAGAGAGCAGCCTCTGAGTTGACGAGAAAAGAGGCTAGACTTGCGCGAGTTGCACGCTGCACGAGTTGTCAACTCGCTTGCGTTATCTGAGCACGTTTTGCTGGCCAGCCTTTTTCTTTGCTTTTTCCTTTTTCAAGTGCACCTTATTGTTAACCTTCCCTGTAGAGCAATACCAGGCTAAGGGACAGAGTTACAACGGCCCTTTTGGGAGACACTTTTTCAACTATCAACCTCCGTTATCACATTCTCTCAAGTCTGGCTGCTTCTCTTTTTACACTCCAACTCGAAAAAGAGGAGATGCAATCGAGACAAGGCTCTTTACCTCTAAAAAGGGCCCCATCTTTGACAGCTCTGGACCGCTAGCCCGTCCACTATTCTCGATATCTGCCCAGCATCGTATGTCGTGCTCGTACGGTCGACGTCTTTTCAGCCTTTTTTCAGCCTTTTTTCCTCCTTTTTTTTTTTCCAGACAGACTTTATTGTCCTTGCAGACGGTACACGACCGGCAGACTTCCGACTTCCGGCCACTACGCAAATCGTAACAATTAGAAGGACATGAAAGTTTCACCGGTCTCTGCCGCGTCGAGTCCGACCGACCAAAGACCAAAGACCAGCCGCGCAACTGGCCGTTGACTGCATCCATGGGAAACAAATAGCGCAAGCATCAACCACCAAAGCCTGCCGTGGATGGCCCCGACGCACGCATCACGTCCCTTGCCCACAGAATGGCGTTTGTTGGTTCCTGGTTCCGGCCACTCTTCGATCCCGCGTCCGTGTGTCATGATTTGCGAGCCGTGGCCGTGTGTTGATGGGTGCTGCTGGTTGGGAAGAAAATCTTTTCTTTTTACAGGCTTTCTTTTTGTGATTTTCTCTTGTCCCAAAAGAAAAGAAAAAACTCTGCACAGGACACCGGCCGGACTGATGCACAGCCTGCCCTGCAGTCCGTCCACCAACAGGATCCAGTCCCAGCCTTTTGTCAGACATCGATTGAAAGGACACGAAAAAGAAATCGTGAAAAAGAAAAGAAAAAGACAGAACGACAAAACGAAAACCCACTGTCTCTCCCAGCACCGCGGAATTGTCAAAAGTGCCCGCCTTTGCCTGCCCCTCTTTCTTCTTCCACCTGCATAGAAAAATGTAAAAGTACGACACTGTGGACAGAAAACACACAAAATGTGCATATCGGCCTGCATGGTATGGCCGTGTCCCTTGCATATGCACGTTTTGTTCAATATGCATTTTGTCTGCATGTTAAATGCATGTTAAATGCACGCTGATGCACGCTAGTGCATGTTGGGAAGCAGCTGCAACACGCCTTACATCAGTTCCAGCAGGTCCCAGCACGCGTTTTACACCGCTGTCCACGAAAGCCACGCTCGTTTGGGAAGGCAGTGGAATAAGTGGGTCTTCTGTTCACTGTAAGTGGCATTGTCACAGTGAGAAAGAAACTTCTTATCACATCACCGACACGGTTAACACGGTTGACCTACTATCATATCATATCACTGTATCACTATTATATCACAATCACTATCACAAGTTAGTGGAGGTGAATGTACGACGTAAATGGGAATGTGAAAGCTGCTCACAAAAGCGACACAACTCACAGAATATGACACAAACCCCTTGTGCCTGCAGCCGGTCAGAGGAAAATCAGAAAATACGTGAGTTGTGAAAATAATTGTGAAGAGAAAAAGAAAGGAAAAATGATACAACAGAGACTCCAGACAAAGTGCATGCATATCAAAAAGAATTCCAAGTGAAGAAGAAAGCGCAGAAGAAAATAAATAAGAAAATACAGGTCGCGTCAGACGCGACCTGAGACGGAGAGAAAGAAGAAAATCACTCGAAAAGACGCCTCTTGAAAAAGTCAACATATTGCATGTACGTTCCAAGGAATGCATTAGCTAGAAGCCTCGTTTTCACCGCCTGTTGTTTTTCGATTTTGTTCTCGGGTCTGAGATGTTGAAATAATATCGCGACATACACACAATAGTGAGAAAAACTCTGCTCGCCTTGCATCCTTTTCAGCCTCTGCAGATTCCTTCCCAGCCACGGAAGTTGCTTCTGTTACTTTGCGTTGTTCCTTCTCTATTACGAAATACTTCCTTTTTCGTTCTCAACTCTGGTCTTTGGTCTTGGTCTTTGGTTACCAACCACCTGTGCACGCCCTTTCTGTGCGTGATATAGCTTGCCGTCCTGCAGCCTTCGGTGAAGAAGGAAGTCTGTTTTTTTTTTTTTTTTTTTTTTTTTTTTGGCAGTCTCCCTTGGTTACCAGTGGATATCTCTACGTCGTACACTCTCCGTCTTGCATCCAGCCTTAACAGAATATGCACGTCAACTATGTATGCGCGCGAGACGACAACAGACGGAAGGCGGGAGATGGAAAACAGAAGACAGTGGAGAGAAAGGCTGGAAAAGGCTTGTGCGTTTACTTTATTATTTTTTTATTTTTTTAAAAAAAAAGAACAGGGAAGAATTCAAAAAAGAAAAAAAAAGAAAAACATATACCAGTGAGCAAAAGAAAAGACAACATCAATGTCTTTCTGTAATATCTTCACACCTCTAATTCTGTTGAACACGGAAGGACGGCACCACAAGTCGTAAATAAATGTTCATGGTGTCTCATACGTCCAAAAGAGGAGAAAGACATGTGCATCTGGAAGGAAATCCTCAACACTGAAAGCACATGCAAACATAATGTTTTTACAGTAGTTTTTACAGTTATCTTCACAATCATTTTTCTCTCTCTTTCACCGTTTTTTGTCTTTCTTGTGTTTCTTGTTCTCGCCTATTTGTCCCGACTCCTCCACCTTTTGTCTTCTCTTTTTTTCTTCCCCTCCTCCACCTCCTCCACCGGGCCGTGTCCGCCAAGGTGGGTGGTATCGGTGTCTATCTCGGGTGTGTCGACGTACGCAAGCATGTTCACGTTGGCGGGTACTCGACGGATACTTCCACGAGTAGCCTTCTTTGTTTCTCTCTTCTCCTAAACTGCTCGCCTTCTTTCTCGCGAGAATCATGGTCGTGAACGGGCAGCATTCCGCGCGGTCCACTGGACTGGGGACATCAAGAAAGAGGAGAAGAGGGGACTGGGGAGACGAAGAAATCTCTTCACTTTGAAAAAGAGGTGGCTTGACTTTGACTTGACGCTACCCCGGAAAATTGTGACTTTCGACAGAGGGGGCATCCTTCCGCTGTCATGTCAATTTGCTTGTGATAGAGACAGAGGAGAAAGAAAGGTAGCGAAGTTCGCTATGTGGAGGAGGTGGAGGAACGACGAAAAACACCACACACAAAAAATCCGGGGAAATGCAAGTAGTCCCGAATTAGGCCGAGACGGCGAGAGAAGTGGGAGAGAAGTGGGAGAAAAGAGCGAAAAACAGTGAGAGAAGACGACGGAATCAGTGAAGAGAGACGCCAAAGAGTGAGACTGAAAGTTCACTGCAACGCTCCGCGCAAGATACACCGGGAGATGCGCCGTGTTCTCCGAGAGAAGAGGGGGAGAAGACAGAAGGAGGTGCCTGTGAAAATTCTGAAAACTGGGGAAAGTATGGGGAACGCTTGCAAAGACTGGGGGATGCACGCCTCGTTTTGCACCAAGAGAGACCAAAAGAGACCAAAATCAGACCAAGATGGAGACACTGGGGTAAAGTAATATCGTGCGAGGTTTGTGCAGGCAAAGTGCAGACGAAATGCAGGTGAAATTCAAACGATGCACATGAAATGCAAGCTAGGACGGACAAGATACGGGGAAAAGCTTTGCAAGTTTTGGCGGCCTTGTCAACGGCTTCGCTTCACTTTGTTCTGTCAACTTAGGATACACGCCCCGTCAACAGAATCGCGGGGAATGAAACTAAAAACGGCCGAGAAGGAAGGGCAACATGATATGAAGAGATGAGCGGAAAAGGGAATAGCCAGGAGTGGCTGGCTTGGATGCCTTGATAATAACTCGTAAACGCAAACCTGGGGAAGACGACTTCCTTTGACATCGCAACGGTTTCCCGGCTATCTCTCTCTGGCTACTTGTCTCCTTCGGCAACCAAACAGACTTTCCTGACTCAGGGGGACAGGGTGCTTGTCAACTTGTCAAGACGAAAAGACCAAAGACGGCGTGGAAGTTGGGAACCAGGACAGAAAAAGGAAAGGTGGAAGAGGAGAGGTGAAAAAGGAAAAGCAAACAGACAGAAAAGACCGCAAATTCGAGGCTCGGAAGAGAAAGGTCGACACGAGCGTTGGCTTGACTCTTCTCGACTATCTCGACACTTGTCTGAAAAGAGGTTACCGTCAGGAACACAGACTGGGGGCAATATGGGGTCGACTGGGAACAGACTGGGCACAGACTGGGGAAAAGGGCCAGAAAAGACAAAACAAGACCAGAAAAGACCAAAAAACGACGGACGACGCCTCTCCAAGGCACTAATGATGCGGCGTTGCGCAGCATCATGAAGTTCTGGGGAGTTCTGGGGAGTTCTGGGGAGTTCTGGGGAGTCGACTGTAGATTCCTGAGCCTCGTCTGGAAAATGGACAGCGCCCAAAGACATTGGAATCCGTTTTCCTGTCGAGATCATGTCTTCCCCAAACTTGGAGAGTGCCACTTCTTGGCTTCCTTTTGTCTCCACGAAAGGATTGCCCAACACAGACCAAGATGTGCAGAAGGGGCCTTGACAAGAATCGAATGGAGAGACATGATGCGCGAAGGATTTGGCGGACAGAGAGTGAAAGGATGAACAAGAACTGACAAAACAGACCATCTTGGACCATCTCCAAGCCAAAAAAGCAGACCAGACTGAAAACATGGCAAGATGGACAGACGAACAGCAGCTCGGGCCACAAGACGGCATGTGTTGATGCTGAAGCGTTATTTCCAGCAATCTTTGGGGCTTTAGGGCAATATGGCAATCTTCTTTTCTCTTCTTTGGGGTCAATATGCCTGGAGAATCTTTTGCCAATACGAAATACTCCGCTAGTTTGCTTCCGTCTGGGGGAAAAGGGAAAAGAGTGCCTGCACCACACTTGCCCACGAACTATCCATATCCAGTGATGATGAACCTCCAAGGCCTGTCCCTGCCTCTGTGTGGGAGATGCAAGAAGATGCAAGTGCAAGACAATGCACTGAAAGCGCCTGAAAGGACACTTGCTTGTGTGCTGACTAGGTTCAGGCCTGTTGTGTCTCGTGTCTTTTGTCTTTTGGTGTTGTTTGGCGCCTTTTTGGTGGCTTGTCTGCCTGTGTATCTCGCCAGAAAGGGCCTACTGCAGGCGGTAAAACAGGGCGATAGACAAATGGCAGACACGAGATGGAAAGATGGAAAGATAGGGCACTGACAGACAGACACTCGCCGGTCGTAGTTTGCAGTAGCGCAGTCAATGCACGTCGACGTATTCAAGAGAGTTGACTGGACTCTTTCAGTCTGTCCATACTGTGTAGTGCAGCACTACTGCATCGCCAGACCGGCGATCTGTGTTGCAATGATAGCAAAAAGCGAGAAAGAGAGAGAGAAAAGGCGACATCACCAAATCCAAAGGCCGTCTGCTTTTTGCCCCATTTTACTTTCCCATCATCCACTCTGGGGGTAGCGGCCCGTGGGTCAATGTCTCACTCTGATGTCCGTCGGGGACCAAAAGAAAAAGACGTTGGACTGGGACTCAATGGATGGCGGACGTTGTGGACGTTGACTGTCGATCTTGACAAATTGGATGGAAACTTGGAGGGAAAAGCGAGTGTAGGATAGGAAAGGATCGGCAAAAAGAGATGGACAGAGACATTGAGAGACACGAAGACACTAAAGGACATGAGAGACAATGCACCAACACGAAGGAACCAGGCCCTGGCCGGCTGTTGTTCGTTAGGTGAAGTGAGGCCTGTTGGCCTCCGGGGAATAACAGATGGACAGCAAATGGGTAAATGCAGGCGAAAGAAGGGAAAAAAAAGACAACGACGGTAAGAGCGGCGCACTTTGGCACCTGCACGGCAAATTTCGAGCGTCGTCGACGGTTTGATAACGGAAAAGCCGTTCGAGCTAAAGAAGAGACCCTGGTCTGCGTTGGTCGACTTTCTTTTGTTGCCTCTGCCCTCTCTCGGAGGATATCACGACACCGGTTGCAGCGCTTGTTCAGAGGAACGGCAGATCGTGATCGACGGCTGACGAGAAAGCAAAAAGGCAAAAGTGAGGCTACTGCAAGCGAATGGCTATCAAGCACATGCAAAAGATATCATACGACGCATGTTGTCATGTCAAGGTAAAGGTCGAAGGTCGGCGATGGCATAACAGTATTGTTGGATAATGCAAATGGAAATGGCTTTCCGGTAGTGAGAGTTGAAAGTCCAGACCGGAGAAGAGCAACGAGGACCATACAGGACCAGACCACGGGGTCGAAAGTGAGGATGGAATAACGACAAGAGTGACGATCTGAGCGTGTTGATCGTTGGATCTTCTGTTATCTTGACAAAAGACAAAATACGTTTGTCCATCCGGAGATGCAAAATGCCTCTAATTGTCGTTTTGTCGTCGAGCCGGATGATATCCTCCGTTGTGAGACAAACATGTTGAGAGAATGACGACAAATGTTGACTGCGGCGTACTATTGTGTGTTGCATTATTGATTTGCAAAGGCGAGCTTGTTCAATGTTCACATGTTGATGATCTTGAAGGCGATTGTGGGAGATCATCTTGACAATGGATAACGCGGCAGATGGTGACGTATTCGGCACGGAAGCAGTGCCGGTGCTGGTCGTAATGTTGTCTGCGTATGCAGTCTGTGGCCGGTTATATGTTGTTCTGTCGTCTGTCGTGCCATCTTATCATCATTTGAATGAAGGCAAGACGAGAGGAGAGACACTCGTCGGGCCGTTACAAAATGTGAAAAGTGACGGAGAGTACGACGTAAAATTGTGGACAATAAGACAGCAAGTGATGATAGGAAAATAGGAAAATAAAAACGAGACACAACAAGCGAAGACAATATCAGAAACGAGAGACATGGCAAGACCAAAACCAAGATTTGAAATAGCATCGTCGGGCCAAGGCAAGCCACGATAACGCAATTGCGTTGTGTCGCAGACCCTGAGCTCTGACCAAGACCCTGCGGTATTGTTGTTCTTCTTTCTCCTGTTGTTGTCTCGCTGTCTTGCTGCTGGCGTCTGTTGTGTCTTTAATTTAGACTTGAGCGTCTATTGTGTCTCTGTTTTTATTTTTGTGCCTTCTTTCCAATAATGTCTCGCACAGCCGAGCACATCTCATCTCCTTGTTCTGGTATTCTGGGTTAATGTCTCAAGATATACACCAAACTTTAATAGCCACTTGGGACTTGAGACTTGGAATTTGGGATAACACGGGACAAAGGGGATAAAAAGAAAGCAAGAGAAGGTGAGCAGAAAGTAAAGTAGAATCAACAGTTGTGACTCTCACAATGCGATGGGTCCGTCTTGATATCAAACAAGCGAGATGGACGGAGATGAATGTGGGAAATATTGATTATGGCACGTCGTCTTTCAAGACGATACGTGTCCATGTTGCTGTTGCTGTTGATGCCTTCGAAAAAGCATGGTGCCATCATGGTGCTGATATCAACATTACCGCAATATGGCTCAATAGCCATAGGAAACGGCAAAGCTGATGCACAGCAATTTTGTGCTATTGATACCGTCATGCAGAGTAATGTCCATATGCATCCTGACCGAGGCCGTGTTTGTGTTAATCTGTCATCCCGTTGGAGTTATTACACGCACTCTCTCTCGGTGCCCATCATGACCGTGGCCTTGACATTCTTAGGCCTGTATTGAGCTTGGTCGAGTCCAGACCACCATCTTCTTGACGTCTTTCCTCGTCATGTCTTGCACGTTTCCCTGTTATGTCGTACTTGTGGTCCTTGTGGTCCTTGTGGTCCTTGTGGTCCTTGTGGTCCCCGGAATATTTGTGCTGTGCAGACAAGACAGTCTGACAGTCAACACGCTCTTGGCCGTCCTTGACTGTGAGTTTTGCCCGCGTTTTGTTTTGTCTCACACATGTGTGGGTACGTCCAACAGACAGCCGCCTGACTGCCTAGATGCACGTCTGATGCAAGTCTGATGCACGTCCGCAAGGGCCACCGGCTCCGAACCGGGTCGAGTGACTCGAGTCTCGTTCGTGGGTCCGAGAAACGATCTTCTGGCCGACCAGAGTGGTGAGAGACAGGCAGTGGAAAAAGATGGAGGGACAGGTTACAGGGTGTGGATGGGAGAAAGAAGAGGCCTGTCGACCGTTGTTTTTGTCACTTGTGCGGACTGTTCAACCGTTCGTACTGCGTACGTTTGTACGTCCAAGTTGATGCACCTTGCCGCAAGGGAGAATGCAGTGGGATGGGTGACTTAGATGGAAACAAAGAGCAGGCAAGACGGCATCAACAAAAATAGGCTGCCTCTCCATCGACAACTTTGACTGGCCGCAACTGTCGAGAGAACCAAAACAAACCGGCGCGGGGATGCAGCGAAGATCGTGTCTCGGTGTGTCTGTGTTTGAGGCGACTGACAAAAGATAAAACGACAAAACTGACAGATGACAGATGATAGAAAGCGGGCAAAATAAAAGTCAAGGGACCACTAATAGTCGACGGTCGACGGTTGACAAGAGAATGTCTTGAATCGATGTGCTGATGTCTTGTTTCAAAACACTGCCAGAAGCCAGACTGCCAGAGTATTGTGTTTGTTCAGCCCTCTTTCGTGTCCACCTTTGGTCTATCGCTGGTCGATGTCGCCCTGCATCGCATCATGGATCGCCCGTTGTGTTGACAATTGTCTCTGGTTAAGCCTCACGCCCCCTCCATCTTTCATCGCTAGAACGTCTTTCTGTCTCGCTAAGGGAGATCTAGCGGCTAGTATTGGGTCTTGTCGCGGACAGGGAGTGTTTTTGTTGTCTTCTGCCGTGTTTCTGTCGTTTTGTTGCTGTCTTTTTCTCTCGACTTTTTCGCTTTTTTCATCCCTTGCATCAAAACCGTCTGGCCGGTCCAGCATGGTCTGGATTTGTTGGCGTCTGCACGCCGTGTTTTGGCATCTTTTCTTTTCGACGTGTTTCTGTCTTGCATTGGTGGCGGATGGCTGCAGCTGCATGTCTCACTGTGTTGTCGTGGTCGTCGTCTGTCTTCCTGCCGTCTCTTGTCGCCGCCGTCTTTTCCCACCCCTCCGTTGATCCCCCGCTCCGCCCCTCCGCCTCCGCCCTTCGCCGCCGCCCCGCCCGCCCTCGCTTCGCTTCCGCGCCGTGATCTGAGTCGCTGTCTCGGATTGCGAATCACTAGTCGCTGGTGGTCTTTTTGTCTTCTGGCATTTTGTTCTTTTGCTCTGCTGGCCTCTGGCCTTACCACAACTCCCTTGCTTTGTGCATGCCTGTCTCAGTTCTTTTCGTGCTCGAGGGCTGCCCAGCCGTCCCTGCGTCCAGAAAAGACTGCCGGAAGTGTTCTTTCGTGGGCTTTCGACGGATGTGAGCACGGCCTCCCGCAGTGCTTTCCCGCAATGGCCTGTGCCCGAAGACGTACATCCTGTAGGGCTTCCACATCCACAAACTCACCGAAGTCGTGCATTCCGGATGCAGGCTTGACCTTGTCCGCCATGTTTATGCATGGCAATTGGATGCAAGGAAGATGTCGGCGTGCGGGCATGCAGACAAGCCAAAGATGCAAAAGATGTAGGCCATGCAGGCACTTATGGCATTCTTGCCCACGGCCATGATGGTCGGCGACTGCAAGTAAGTTGTCGGGCGTTGTTGGTCGATAACCCCTCTTTGCCTTTTTTTCTTCTTCCCTTGCTTCGAAGTTTGCCGTAGTTTACCCCTCTCGTGATAGTTTGTGGTGGTCTGGTAGGGTTGTCTGGTATGGTTGTCGATAGTTTGCGATCGCCCTTTCTTGCAGTGTTATCGCTCTGCTTTCTGCCGACCTATCACCTATCTTCTCGCCGCTTTGCCACCTGCCGTCGAGGTGTGTCTCGTGCCTTGCTTGACGTAGTCTGGTGTAGTCTGATGCAGTCATGGTGAAATACCCTCTTGGTGTCGTTGTTGACCCCAACGATTGCTATTGTCCCATGACGGAATCTTTCGTTGTTTGTTTGTTTTGTCGCTCGTTCTTGTCGTTTTTTGTTCCTCCCTTGCGGGCATCGCGGGGCATCGTAAACAGACAGGGACGGCGATCGCTGCGATGGAACAGGGGAAGCGCGCGAGCCGATAAACAAGAGAGACAGCAAAAACAAAGGACAGACTCTGAAGCCAAATGTCCCTCCGTAGGTGTGTTTTGCCTTTCGAAGTTGGTGGTCATCGACGATGATTCGTCCGTTGACCGTCTGTTGACCGTCTGTTGACCACCCCAAACGAACATCTTCTCCCTTTCGACTTCTCCCCATCGCTCCGTGAGACATGCCAGTGGTCATGCAAGCTGAAAGTACCGGGCAGGACGAGACAGAGCGTCACTCAGAGTCACTTCGAGTCACAGAGGCACGCAGATCCGATTCCCTTCCGATCGCCTGCCGTAAGACCTGCCCGTGAAACCTTTCCGCGAGACCCGTGCATTCCAGACGGTAGGGCCAGCGTGTGCTCGTAAGGCCGGATAGATGCTGCCTGGCGATGTTCGATATTCAATGTTCGATGGTGTGTCTGTGGTCAGTATCATGTACGAATCACTGCGAAGCTTGCAAATCCAAGAATCAAACGTCAAATCGCAAAGAGTGTATCCAAAGTATATCAAAATATGTCCAAAAGTATGCAAGCAACGCTGTATGCCAAAACAAGTGTCCAAAAATAATTATCTAAAACGAGTATGCAATCAACAATGAAGGCTTGCCTTCTATCTTCCACTCTGCCGTGTTACTGCTCCACCAGATCGGCCAACCCGAGCCAGACGTGGCAGCGTTCCGCCTGCTCGGCCGCAACAGTCTCCATGGCCTGGTGGCCGCCGTCGTAGACGACCAGCCGCTGTCGTCTGTCGGCGTCGGTGCGTTCTTCCAGCCGGCCCCAGGGGATCCAGGCGGCGGCGTGTTCACTCTTGAAGGTGTTTGGGTCCAGAGTGCGGACAAACGAAATGTAATAGTCCATCATGACGGGCACGAGGCGGGGGTTGTCCGTATTGTTGGGTGTTTCGTTGTTGTCGCCATCACCGTCTTCTCTCCTCAGATAACTCCCCGGCGGACAGCAGGCCACATTCCGCGGGCCAAAGATGGCGTCCAGATCCATCATGTGGACGGTGCCCAAGCCGGACTCGACGAGCTCGGGGTCCTTCATGTTGTAACGGTAGGCGTAGAGCGCGGGCCGTTTCTCAGCCGGTAAAGTCTTTGTGACGCTGGCCACCGCCTCCAAAAAGTTGACGGCGGGACAAACAAAGGTAAGTTCCCCGTACACCTGGGCCAGCGTCTGGAACCATGGCGGGCCGTCCGCGGGTATCGCGGGCAGCTGGGGGTAGTATTCGTCGACGACTGCCTGGGCTGTCCTGTTGTCGATGTTGTCGTTGTCGCCTCCGCCGCCTGCCGACAAGCCCGGATAGTTGCTGGCAATAAAGCGGACAACGTCGTCTTTCGTCTCCGCCCGTGCCACCAGCAGCGTTCCCTCGTCCGAGGCGACGCCGTACATCATGGGAACGCGCACAAAGCGGCCCTCCCGGAAGAGAGTGGTCGGCCGGTCCGTAATCAAGTCGCCGTCGACACAGGGGCCCCAGTAAAAACCCGCCGTGTCGGGGCCTTCTGTTGGTGCCGACCTCGACGAGTTGCCGTTGTTATTGCTATCGCCGTGACCATGGAACAATAGCGTCGCCGCGACATTGGCACGGTGCTGGAGCAGCTCGACGGACATTCTGCGTAGACAAGTCAATGCTTCCGGCACGTCGGACACATCCTCTCCCTCGATGGCGGGACACACGGCGTGCACGGCCCGCCAGAACTTGTAGACCGCGTCCTCGCATCTTGGAAGGGTCGGCACAAACACCGACTCGGCGACAGCACCGACAAACAGGCCGTCATCACGGCCGCCATAAGCAATCGTGTGTAAAGCCACAGACCCTGCACCGGCTGACCCACCGTGGATCACGACATGCCGCGGGTCGCCGCCGAAGCGGTGGATGTGCTGCTGGACCCAGCCGAGGAGGGCGCGCTGGTCGAGGAGGCCAACATTCGCCGAGGACGACGAGTCTGATCCATTGCCTGGCACTGCGAGGAATCCGTACAGGCCCACACGGTAGCTGAAATCAACAACCACAATGTTGCCGCCGGACCGCGCAATGACGTCCGCGCCGTCGACGTCGGGGTTCGAGTTGGCATTGTAGCCGCCGCCTTGAATGAATACCCAGACGGGCAACCCAGCCTCACTCTCATTCCTCCCAAGAGCGTCCATTTTGGCCGCCGGCGCAAAAACGTTGACAAACAAACAGTCCTCGGCCTGCCCGCCGCCCCGACGCGGGATCACGCCCAGACCCAGGCAGTTGGGCTGGAACGCCGTGGCCGGCTGCACGTCGGCCTCGCTGTCGGGCGGTGTAGGTGCTTGCCATCTTCGTTCGCCCAGAGGCGGAGCGGCGTACCGCATGCCCAAAAACTTGTTGATGGCAACAGGAGCGGCGCTCGTGTTGTGGTCGCTGCCGCCGTTGTCGGACGGCGGGTAGACGGCCGGCAAGTGCACGCCGGCGTACGTGGCATATCCCAGGTCGACAAGCGGTGTGATTTCGTTGTCGTCGCCATCTCCTGGAGCCATGTTCCTCTTATGCCGGTAGTCGATGCCGGCTGCAATGGCGGCAAGCACGAGGATCACGCCCGTGATCGTCCCCAGCAGACTGGCCGTCCGTCGCCGTCGACGCCACAGGTGCTCGTTTTGCTGTGCACGTGTCGTACCAGGGCCAATGCCGGAGCTTCGCCGTTGTGGCGGCTGTCGATGTCCTTCGTTTCCATTATTGTTGTTGTTTTCGTTGCTGATGTCCTCCTCGCTGCTTCGGCCTTCGCTGCCGCTGTCGTCCAGATAGCTGTGGCCGTCCGCATTGCCGTCTGCGCTGTCCAGATTGCTGTCAAAATCTGTGTCGTTGTCGTTGTCGTCACTTCCGTCATCACTATCGTCGTTGGACCGCCTTTGCGATAACAGCCGGATCGTCTCTTCTGGCGCCTCCGACTTGTCCGCTGCCGTGCGGGTGCGGCCTGTGCGGCCGGCTATTCGGTCGGCCATCAATTGTGGCGGTTGTGACAGTTGTGAATGAAAACAGACTGTTATTGGCAGAAAAATAAACAGGCCCTCTGGCTGTCACTCAAAATGGCATGAGCTCAATTGACGCCGTCGGCGGAAGGAGCGAAAGGCTGTCGCGTGCGTTATGCTGACGTATGCAGCCAGACCCGCAAGGCAAGTGAGGCAAGCTCACATTCCACAGCCCTGTAAATATTGACTCCCCTATTTAGATTTTAACGTCTTTTCGTTTAGGGCATGACCGGTAAGTGACCCACCCTACTTTTAGACCACCCCCCTCTTTGGACCACCCACGAAGAAAAAAAAAGAAAAAAAAGACAAAACTTCAAAAATCAATGAAAAATGTATTTTTGATTAAAAAATTATATACTATGGCTTTTCTTATTTCTTTTCTTCGTTGTTATTATTTAATAAATTTATTACTTTATTTATTATTAATTTTATCTTTTAAATATATTAAATAATAACGAATTTTAAATTTAAACTTATTATTATTTTTTTTTTAATTATAATTTTTTTTTTTTTAAAGCTTTAACATTACGTTTTAAAGTTATATTTTTATAAACTTTTTCGTTATAACTTTTATAAATTTTTTAAAAAAAAATCCGGTGTATAAACGAAAGTTTATTTTTTTATTAAAATTTATTAATTTAAAAGGTTAAATTACGAAACTTTTTAAACGTTAATTATATTATTAAAAGGTTATAAAAAGTAACATTAAAGAATATTTTCGACGAATTAAATTTAATAATATTTAAATTATTTAACGTTAATAACGTATTATTAAATAAAAGTATAAAACGGTTAATTAATAGTTTTAATTTATTAATAAGTTAAAAATTAATAAGAACTTAATTATTTT
>WNYE01000131.1:0-38629 GCA_021396245.1 Sporothrix humicola
TGGGTTTCAAACCCCCCCCTTGGCCCCAATTTTAAATTTCGGGGCACCCACGTTTTCCGTAAAAATTTTTTTTATTTTTTTTTTTTTTTTTTTACACCTTTTTTTTTTTTTTTTTTTTTTTTTTTTTTTTTTTTTTGAGTTCGACTATGTATTTCATCTAGTATCCCTATTTTTATTTAACGTTTTTTTAAGGTCTTATTTGCAGTAGAAGCGATTGTTTTACAACATACACTCCAAGAGTCTTTCGGTCTACTCGACCGAGAGCAGATAAATATCTATCTCATCGTAACATCAATGCCTTGTTTCTCTTAAAACTTACCTGGCCGGCTCCAGCTCTATGTTTAAGATATTTTAGATATTAAGCTTAAAACCATAGCCAATATGTATGACCTTTTTCTCGATTTAGCCTCCATAAGGCAGCACGAAGACGGAAATAATGGCACTATTCTACTCGATTTATGCAAACGCGCCCGGAGTCCGGAACACAATTGTGCAGCCGGAGATCGGGGCCGTGTAAAAGTCCGCAGGTTTCCGGCAGACTGGTGCCACTTGGCGTATCCGCTTGCCAGATTTTAGGATGCGTAAAATGGGTTACTATTTACAGCCGCACTGTTGACGTTTTCTTGCCAAGAAATGCTTCTGGAAAAGGGGAAAGAAGAATGGCTGGCTCAGAACTCCAGACATTCACTGGCTCATTGGCGACTTGCTGAAGAAACCAGGGGCTGTGTGCAACCTGTGGCGCATGCACATACGCTTCGTGCCGCAACCCATGATGCAACAGGAGACGTCGTCATAAGTTATGCCCCTTTTCAGCTTGAACTCTTGGATTGGATCTTGTGGCGGTGGTATTGGGCAGATTCGCAACAGGAACAGGGCTGTACAAATACCTGCACTTTGCTGTGTACAGGCGGTTAGTGAAGCATGGCGATCTGCTGTGGAAAAGACGGATGATGCCGACGGTAGCGCAAACAGGCTTCTTGGCAAAACGACGTCCTATGCTGGGCGGTAGGAATATTGTTCCCCTGCATCATTTGTCGACATTTTGATTGTCGTTATGGTTATGTCTGCATGCAATATCTCAGGGTTCCTTTGCATATTCATGTGCTGGCGTCTTTGGTTGTTTTCTGTTTTGCTGTGCCGCCCAACAATGCGTCTGCTGTGTCGGTCTCACCGTTATTTCAACAGAACAGGCGAGTCTAGACAAGCGGCGTAGCTTCTGCCGCCTGTTTCTTTCCGACGGGGCTGCCATGCGTTTCGTTTCGTATTCCTAAGGCTCGGCTGTTGGCATATTGCTTGCCCCCTTTTTCTATTTATCTGTGCCGTAGAGGCAGCCTTGTAGAGGTGGTTGACAACTTAGGCTGGGAAGCAGAGGCACAATATGTTTGTTGTCCAAGTATTCAATGATGCCGCTCAAGCGAGACAAAAAAAAAATAAAAAAAGATGTCTGCACATAGGGTTAAAGGACGGGAGGCCTGGGGCCTTGCAATGAACAAGGGAAACGCAGGGTCCTGTCGTCTTCTTCTGCCCTGGACAATTGGAAACTTGAGATGCGTCAGATCAAGCGCCCGGGAAAAACAGCAATCAGCGAGCTGTAAAACCCGGGCCAGGCCAAGCCGACAACATCTGCAGCCAAGGTCGTCCGTCTTGTCAGCAGATGACACCGTAGATGCAGGCCCAGCAGAGCCCAGCAAAATAGTTTCTCATCCTTGTTGGCATCCTCTGTTTTCAGTGCGGCGCTCCAACAGTTGGAGACGATCAAGAAACGAAGATGAACCCCATCAGACATTGTGGCCTTCATCCTCAACCCATCCAAAGAAAACCTGCACTTTGCAACAAGCACGACGCTTGCCCAAAAGTGGCCTGGTGGATGTCCATTGTTGGAAACATGGGAAGATCAGGTGGAGAAACAACAGCGTGAGAAACGAGAGACGTCGAGAAGGCAGAGAAAGAGAGAGATGTCTCCCAAGTTGCAGCAAAGTCGTAGTGCAGATAGGCAAGGCCGCGGAAAGCGGCTAGCCCGATCTTGGCACGATGCATGGGTGGGAGGATGGCTTTTAGTGATTCGTGTTAGTGTGGCTGGCCGCAACGTTAGGCGGTGTCCTAAAAGTTAAAAGCCAAAAAGTTGTCAGAGACCAACATCACAAAGACGAGCAAGTTTGTTCAACTGTAAAAAAGAGGCAATACGAAGGCTATCTGAGGCAAACCATGATGCCTAACAGTTCGTTGTACTTTGTACTTTACCCCTAATCACATGGAAACACCCAACAGCAAGATCGGTCGTTCTTGCCTCCTGCACTGCCTGTCCGATCAAGCTGTGCCGCTCCCCTTGTCCTTTACACGTAACACGCAAACCTCCGAACTCCTGCCCGTTGTCCACTCCACAAAAATACGGCACTAGCAACACCAGTGCCAGCAGGGGAAGGAGGCAGCCCCATAACGTCGTACTTGCACAATGCCAAACGACACCAGAGGGCAAGAGCACTGACGACGCACGCAGACTCCGGCGGCGGCAGACAGGCAACAAGGAAGCAGCGCTAGGTTAGGGCCAGGCCAATCCCCAATTCAGCAGGAGCCATCCAGCGCCAGCACATTTTTAGCACCAGCGCCAGTGTCCACCCATCGAGGAAGGTACCGATCGAGCGCGGTCCCGAAATCCTGCTGCCGGCACCCTCACAAGGCGATGTATTATCTGGCTGGAGACCATCTTTTGGGCCATTACGATTTTTGCCCTTTTTGCCTTCATGGATCGCCGTCCAACCTTTCCTTTTTATGCTATTTTTGTTTGTCCTGCTCTCAAGAACAGTCGTGGTTGTGTTCCACTGTTAGGCCCGATTTAAAGAGATTTGGAGATTTTTCAGTGGAAAAAGGCAATGGGACGGAGGAAGAAAGGGCGATACCGAGGAGAGTTAATTGTTGTTTCCCAATGCGTAGACGATCCAAAACTAACGAGGCAAGAATCCCCTCAAACGACAACGCCTCTGACCTGAATACTGGCAATAGATCGAACGAACAGAAGCTACGACGTTCGCTCCTTCCTCCTGCAGCTGCAAGACCGTCCCATGAGTTGACGCCACACACACTTTCCATTCTTCCCTTTTTCTCCCTGCCGCTGCTGGGTGGCCCCTTCCCTTATTTTACTGTACCACAGTGGGTTGTCATAATACCCGACTGCCCCGGCCTCAAAAATTAAAACCAATCCACCTCCTTCCTTCCCTCTTATTTATTTCTCCCACCCCCGTTCTCCTCTTTTTTGTACCTTCTCTGTTTCCACCTGTGACAAAAACAAAATTTCCTTTCTTTCTCACAACAAAACCGACGACCTTTGCATCTTGCATCTCCATCGCGAACACTCCCAAAACAGCATCTTTTTCGCACACAAATCACAATGTCCAACCAGGGATACTACAACCAGGGCCCTCCCCAGCACTACGGCGGCCCGCCGCCCCAGCAGGGTGGCTATCCCCAATACCCTCCTCAGGTAAGGCTGTCTTTTTCGCACCTGCATCCTTCCCTCGTATTTCGCACCGCAGCCACTCAGCGCTCCAATCAGTCCGGTTGCAAACGCGAACGCGACTGCAACTGTGGATGTGGCTTTCTTTGCGACTGCGATGATTTTTAAGTGAGAGACCTCAACTGACATGCCCAATAGGCCTACGGTCAACCACAAGGCTACTACCCTCCCCAGGGCGGCATGCAGTACCAGCAGGCGCCTCCTCCCCAGAAGCAGAGCGGCGGTGACGGCTGTCTCAAGGCCTGTTTGGGTGCCGCGCTGTGCTGCTGCATTTGCGACGAGTCCATGGACTGCTGTCTCGACTGCTGCCAGTTGTGTTAAACGGAACAAACGGAACGAGCGAACCGAGCGAACCGAGCGAATACCGACCGATACCAACGAATGGAAATGGAATCTGGAAAACGGACAGCAAACGGCTGTGATTTTACGTTACTCTATTCTTCGTCGCCCTCCTTATCGAAGCAAGCTGCCAGCGAGAAAGCGCCAGATCGGCCTTGAGCTCGGTCATGACCTTTCATAAGTCTACGCGACTGCTACTGCAACCTCTCGATCAAGCCCAAATGTGAAGGAAGGGAACAGCGATAGCGGCAACGATGATGGAGACGAGGCATGGAAGGACGAACTGAGATGGATGGTCGACGAGCGGATGGGTGATAGACGGAGCGCGGTTTCTTCTTCTACTTTCTGACTTCCTTTTCTTGCGTTGGATTTCTTCCTTAATCTCTGTCCTTTTCCTTTCCTGGAGGGTTAGGTCACTTCTATTTCCTATGTATTTTTGCCAGTTTCTTTTTTAACGTCGTCTTTTTTTTCTGTGTTCCCACGCTTTTCTTCTGGATCATCACCGATGATCACAGATCTTTGCTTTTTACTGCCAAGTGCCTATCTCTGTCTTTGTGTCTGTCTTTGCTTCTGCCTCTACGCGCCCTTTGCGCCCTTCGTTTCTTCCTGTGTGCCAAGCTTTCTTGCTTCGGTTTTTGCCGTTTGCGTGTTTCAAGCATCTCTTTGATCGGTCGCGCCCCTTGCGTGCATCGCTTCGAAAGAGTGCACAACCTCAAAAAGACTGTATCTAAACAACAAAGCCCCTCGTATTTAGTAAATATAAGCATCAAACCCCCTTCGTACAGTTTCTCCTTTCTTGATCCAGGCCTACAGGGTCCCTTCGCTTGTTTACGCCGGCTATATCCATCGAAATAGAGAGTGAGATGGCCGGATCCTCCTTTCATTACCTGTAGATTGCCATTTGCTCATCGCACGGCGGCTGTTTTGAGCCAGCGCCTTTGTCGACCTTTTTTCCATTGGGAGACAAAGAGAATAGTATCCCTCTTCAAATTCTCCTGTCTGTATCCGTTTTGTTGTCTTGAACATTATTTTTCTACGGGTTCCTCCGTATCTACAGAAGAAGACATGTCGTCTGTCCTGATTTGCCAGATCTGCCCAAAATCTCACTTCTGATACAGGTAACGTCCGTCGTCAACAAACGAAAAGTCATTGCCAAGAGGCTACCAAAAAGACCGAACGCGTTGCGGGCCGCCGAGAGGCAAAGGTTTCCAAAGAGCCACAGGGCCAAAAAAGCCACTATTTTTACGGAGTTTTGTTTGCCCAAAAAGCACCGACCACGGCTCACGGCACCCTTGTTCTCCTGGCCGGCCTGGAACCCCATGACTCGGAAAGCCATGCACAAAAATGCGAGATGGTGATGATAGCGTCATCGTACACTGAGGTGTGCCAGCATTTTTGGTCTTTTTGGAGGGCGAGACTAGAGAATCAATCGAAGCGTACTGTGCGATTAGTACGAAAAGTATGCGCCACACTGTACTTACCTCGACGGATTGCTGTTGGGAACGCTGTCAAAGTCTGAAAAAGCACAGGAACAGACAATTGCAAGCGCGACAGCAAGATGGTTCAGTAGTTTGAATAGCCAGCCTCGCCAGTCTCGCCAGTGAGTTGGCGAGCAATTGGGCTGCCTCTTGCGTGCCGCCGGTCTCGCCTTTCGAGTTTTGACGTCTTGTCGTCCTTAATTAACACGCCAATGTCAATTGGGCGAATTGGGCGCACGTTGTCGTCATGCCTTCGCGCTTTCCCTCATTGTGCATTTCTGTCAGTGCTGCTCCTTCCCCAGCCGCCGTCCCTGTCGTACCTTGCCTTGTCTCTTGCCCTCCAGGCTGCAGAATAAAAATTAAACCCAAATACGGAGTACTCCGTACAAAGGGTAAAAATAAGGTCTCCATGAAGAAGCTGCAGCCAATGGGTTTTGGCGGCTGCCTCGTCGCCCCTTCCGTTTTCCGCTGCCTTGACGTAGTTGGGCCCCTGGGCCCCAGCCCAGTCGAGAAAGCGAGCGCAGCCGAGCCTGCCAGTTTCGTCTTGCGTGGTAAGAGCCCCGCCTTTTCCATCCAGACACTCCTTCCTGCTTCCATCCCAATGCCCACTAGACGCTTCTCTGCCCCACCAAAGCAACAGCACAGCCTCTAGAGCAAAGCAAAAGAGCAGTTGCCCTCCTTTGTTCTTTCTCTGTTCTCTGCAGCAACAGAACATCGTAGCAGTTGAAGGGAAAGAGCAGCTCATACGTAGTGACCCGCCCCTCCCGTATGTGCATTGTCGAATGTGTGTGTCTTCAGTGTCGTCCGATTGCGTCGTTCGCACCTTCCATCCGTAATACAGCGTAACAACCAAGCAGCACACAACAATAGGAAAGAAGAAGCAACGCCCAACATAAGGAAACAAGCTTCTGGCTTCTTTCCCCCCAGTCTGCCCTGCCCAGCCAGCCCCAGCATCTTGCATTCCCCAAAGAGACACTTGTTCGTGACGCTTCAATTTTAGCTGGAATCTTCGGTCTGTCAGATCAGCTCTCGCCGCAGCCCGTCTCCTCGCTCGCTCTTTGCTGCCAGTTTGGCGTGCTCCTAGCTTGCTTCCCACCTGTTCCGGGCGCCATTTTGCTGTGCTTCCCCCCCCTTTTAGCTTACTCCGTACCTCACCCCAGCCTCCCCCCCTTCTTGACCTTGTTTTCCCCCTCTCTTTTCCTATCCCTTCAAATCTTCTGCCTGGTCTTTTGTTTTCGACCTTCCTTTTTCTTTTCCATTGCTTCATTCAACTCTCTCCTGTTTACCTTTCTTTCCGCAACCCGCTCCCTCCTTTCCTTCCCCCTCACTCTTCTGGTGAGCGGATCGACTATTCACCAAATACTCGTTTTTGTGAGTGTCGAGCAACAACACCCGTATCCGAATCCTTGTGCCTCTTTTCGACAACATCGCCCGCCATGACCTCGCTCAACCTTTCCATCAACGGGCCCTCCATCCGGAGCAGCTACGACTCGGTCATCAAGGGCAACAATTCGTGGGCTCTGTTTTCCGTCCAAGCGCCGCTCGCCAATGCCTTCCAGGACTCTGGCAACAAGGAGAGCGTTCTGAAGGTCGACGGTACCGGCTCCGGCGACCTCGACGAGCTCATTGAGGACTTTAGCGAGGGCCGCATCCAGTTTGCGTTTGCCCAAGTCAAGGACCCCAACTCGGGCCTGCCCAAGAATGTTCTGATTGCCTGGTGCGGCGGCGGCGTTCCCGAGCGCACAAAGGGCTACTTTACGAGCCACCTCAATGCAGTGTCCAAGGTCCTGCACGGCTACCACGTCCAGATCACGGCCCGCTCCCAGGACGACCTCGAAATCGACTCTATCATGAAGAAGGTTGCCGACGCCTCCGGCGCCAAATACTCGGCCGGAAGCTCAGGCGGCGATGCCGGGCCCCGCTCTGCACCGCCCCCCTTGGCCAAGAAGCCCGTGTTCACCCCGACCAGCTCCTCTGCAGCCCACGCACCGCTCATTGCTGCCCGCAACCGGCGGCAGGACAATGTTGACGCTGACGGCTGGGGCGACGACGCTCCGCCCGTTACCCGCACCCAGATCGAAAAGGTCGAGTCGGCCTACAAGCCCGTCAAGGTCAACATGGCCGAGCTCACCAAGCAGAGACAGCCCGAGCCGCCCCGGTTTGGCGGTGCCTCCAGCGGCAGCCGCAACGACGACGACAGATCCGACGTTATTGGCGGTGGGTACAAGCCTGTCGGCAAAGTCGACATTGCCGCCATCCGCGCCGCCGCCAAGCAGAGCTCCGATGACCGGCCGACTATTGTGAAGGGCGCCTACGAGCCCGTTGGCAAGGTCGACATTGCTGCCATCCGCGCCAAGGCCCAGCGCCCGACCGACGACGACAGCAGCGCCCGCCCTTCGCCTCCCCCTCCCTCTGCCCCGGCTGACGACGAGCCCGAGCGGCCCAAGAGCCTTGCCGACCGCAGCGCGGCATTCAGCCACTCCGAGTCCGACCGCCTGACCTCCCTCCCCAAGCCCAAGGTGGCCAACAAGTTCGGCGGTGTTCCCTCCTTCTCCGGCACCAAGGCCCCTATCCCCGGCAGCGGTTCCATGGGTCTGGGCGCTCCCCGTCCTCCCAAGCCTCCACCGGTCGGCACGGCCAGCCGCACATTCGCCGACCAGGGCGGCAAGACGCCCGCGCAGATCTGGGCCGAGAAGAAGGCCAGGGAGGGTGCTTCTTCAAACCTAGCGCCATCCACCGTCGCATCACCCCCGCAGGTTGTGTCGCCTCTGGGATCGCAGAAGAGCGGCGGCGAATGGAAGAGCGGATACACGGGCAAGAGCTGGGGCGCTGTGCAAACATCCAACTTTGGCCGCGCTGGCGCTGTTACTGAGCAGCGTACGGGTGGCTCGGCGGATGCCAAGGCCTCTGAGGACGAGCCGCCCAGCTCACCTGGCGGCGGCGTTTCTGCTCTGCGCGACCGCTTCAAGGGTGCCCAGCCCATGGGCCAGCCTGCGCCCTCTGCGCCCGCCATCCCTACGCACACGGGTGGCAGCCAGAGCCGCGGTTTTGGCGGCAACAACGACGACGATGACGACTCGGCACCGCCCCCGCCCATTCCCTCTGCCTCGCGTCCTGCGGGCGCCTTCCAGCTGCCCGGTCTGCCGTCACGGCCACCTCCGCCTACTGACGAGGAGGAAGAGGAGGAGTCCCACGAGCGTGAGCAGTCGCCTGTCCGCCTGGCCATGCCTGTTGCCCGCGCACCTGAGCCGGAGCCGGAGCCGGAGCCGGAGCCGGAGCAGGAGGAGGAGCCCGCACCACCTGTTCCCGCTGCACCACGGCCGATCCCGCCGCCTGTGCAGCCTGAGCCCGAGCCTGAGCCGGAACAGGAGCCGGAGCCGGAGCCGACGCACGCTGCACCAGCGGCCGGTGGCGGCAGTGGTCAGCGCGCGCTGGTCCAATACGACTACGAAAAGGCTGAGGACAACGAGATTGAGCTGGTCGAGGGCCAGTATGTGACCAACATTGACCAGGTCGACGACGACTGGTGGATGGGCACCAATGAGCACGGCGAGACGGGCCTGTTCCCCAGCAACTACGTCGAGCTGGTGGCCGACGATGATGCCGGTCACGACGAGCCAGCCCACCACGCCCCGGCCACAGCCGCACACGTCCTGCCGCCGCCGCCGCCAGCAGAGCCTGAGCACGAGGAGACGGGCGGTAAGGACCTGCCGTGGGCTGTTGCCCAGTACGACTACGAAGCTGGCGAAGACAATGGTAAGCATCCCTGAATATTCAACTCTTTTTCAGCTGAACACGCCACTAACAAAACCAGAACTGAGCTTCCCTGAAGGCGCCAAGGTGACGGACATTGAGTTCCCCGATGACGACTGGTGGTTCGGCCACTACGAGGGCCAGTCGGGTCTCTTCCCGTCCAACTATGTCGAGCTGCAGCGCTAGACGAGGTGGAAGAGTGAAGATTGACGACAAGGTAGCTGTAGCGAGTGGTGTGCTGTTTTGTCACGGTGAAAGTTTTCTTGCATGCATCGCATTTTGACGCGTTTTTGCCTCGTTCAAGGAAGATGGGAGGCAACGGCTTTATTGCCTTTTTTTTTCTTTTCTTTTCTATTTTTTCTACATTAACGTCTCTTTCGTCATTTTCCTTTATGCTCTTATTTGTTACATTGTTTCCTAAGCTGTTTTCTGTTTTCCAAGCTGTTTTCTTTGAAGCTTTTCATTTCCTTACTTTCTTCTATGGAACTACTTGGCGGTACAAACTTCTTGACGTAGACATACGATCTTTTGTGAGGAAACGGCTGGTGGGCTTCTTAAAAAGTGATTATGACGGCAGGCTACTTTAAAAATTGAATGTTTTCGTTTTTCATGATTGAATCATCAAGTTTATTCGTTTCACACAAATGTTACACAGCATTCTCAATGTAAATACGATAGGCGGGAGGGTTGGCACAACTACTTTGCTAAACATCAAACATTACGAGATACAGCTTCTGTAAAGAGAGCTAATTTTAATCATGTAGTACGATAAATGTTTAGATATTATCTCGATACTTCGTATGTTGTTTAACATATTCTTTCAGAATGTCGTTCTTTTGAGGCCCCAAGAAAGGGCTTAGCGCAAAAGCAAGCCGAGGCTGTCTCTTCGCGACCTGTGACGGAGAGCATTTAAGCTGTCGTACAGGCATGCTTCCCCGCAGAATAGCGCTCTTAGGTGAGGAGGTGATTAGAAAACGGCCCACAAAATCGGCTTCAATAGCTGTTTTGGGGGAGAAAGAGCAAAGCAACAAAGGAAGTTACCCCGGCGGACAACGTTGACCTGCCCCCGAAACATATAATTACTGCGGGGGCAGCTCTTTTGTAGATAAACTTGGAAACCTCAACTTCGATGATGTAAGTTGTACGACCTCTTTTCTTCACGATCAACCCTGGAAATTGCACCTGTCAAAGCAGTTATCTGGCTTGTCTCGGCGACCTAAACATCCCCGCTTCCTGAACCAGCGTATAAGTGAGAGCTCATTATCACCATCACGGCCAATAATTTTCACGACAAGGGACAGCAAGGTACAACAATACAAGATCCCTCGATTAATTTATATAAAAATACCACCATGGGAGAAGACGCGAAAAAGCCGGCGGCACCGCCCCAGCCGCCCATCCGTGATCCGCCATACGCCGAGTACCTGTACGAAATCTACCGCACACGCCTTCTTGCCAACGAGCTTCCCATTACGACCACAGACCCTTTTACTCTCGAAGACGAAGCCCGCCGGGCAATGTCGAGCGAGGTGAAGCCGAACGAGGACGGCGAGGGCGGTCTGCCTGCACGCCCGGCCGCGTTTGGCTACATTGCCGGCGGCGCCGGTGCTGGCACGACAGTCGAGGCCAACCGCCGCGCTCTGGACAGCGTGGCCCTTCTGCCTCGCATGATGCGCCCCGGGCGAGTGGTGCCCGGTGTAGATGCTGCTACGGCGTCTCTGCGTGACTTGCGGGTTCGGCTCTTTGGCGGCCCCGGTCGTGGTCCGCCCGTCGACTTGGCGGGCCCGGTGGTCATGGCCCCTGTTGGCGTCCAGTGTGCCTATCACCCAGACCGTGAGGTGGGTGTTGCTGGTGCGTGTGCCGAGCTAGGCGTGCCGTTTTCCATCAGCACAGCCTCGTCCTCGAGCATCGAAGAGGTCAAGGCGAGCCTCGACGATACCGGCGTGGAAGACAGCGCCGGCAGTCCTTCGCCAGCGCCCTGGTACCAGCTGTACTGGCCACAGGATGATGCCGTCACTGCATCTCTCCTAAAGAGAGCACGGGCAGCGGGGTGTCGTGTGCTGCTGGTGACGGTTGACACGTTCACCATTGCATGGCGGCCGACAGACCTGGACGCCGGGTACCTGCCCTTCATCACGACCAACGAGGGCAACGCCATTGGCTTCAGCGATCCTGTCTTTCGAAAAAAGCTGGCCGAGGGCGAGCCGGGCGAGGAAGTTGAAGAAGGCAGCGAGCCCGTCACTCCCGAGAACAATGCACTGGCTGCATCGCTCAAGTGGACCGGCGAAGTCTTCCCGCGCCGCGCACGGCCCTGGTCTGACTTGGCGACTCTCCGCAAGCTCTGGGGCGACGACGGCGCCATTATCGTCAAGGGAATCCAGCACCCAGACGACGCGCTCTTAGCACGTCAGTACGGTGCCGACGGTGTCGTTGTCAGCAACCACGGCGGACGGCAAGTCGATGGGGCTGTAGGTTCGCTCGAAATGCTGCCTGAGGTGGTGGCGGCTGTGAGAGCGGCTGAGGCTCGAGATGCCGGCGAGGCGGAACGGAACGGCACGAGCGAACAGCTGCCGGCTCCCTTCACGATCCTGTTTGACTCGGGTATTCGCACAGGCTCTGATATCATCAAGGCCCTGTGTCTGGGTGCGCAGGCTGTGCTCGTGGGTCGTCCCGTCATGTATGGCTTGGGCATTGCCGGCCGTGACGGCGCAAAGCATGTACTGGCGGGCTTGCTGGCAGATCTGGACCAGACGATGAACTTGATCGGGTGCATGTCTGTTGCCGACTTGGGGCCGCATATGCTCCGGAAAGGCGGTGCGGCGTTTAAGGCATCGTTGTAGGACGATGAACGGTATATATGCTGATTAGTAGGAAGAGGTTCTATCCAAAATGTGATAGTAAAAAAAAAAAAGAGTATATTCAAAAATGAAGAAATGAAAACAAAGATGCCACCCAATATCCGGCCTCCTTTTGGTTCCGTTTCCTCCCTTCTATCCATCCAAAAACTCCCTATCCAAAGTAATCCTACCATGGCCACTGTAGGTTTCCCATTTTAAAAGTCCCACCTATATGTCATTGCACATTAAATCAAACCTGGACAGAACCTTGTCTGCCTGAGAATCTACCCAATAAATTCAGTCGTGAGAAGCGTCTCCCACGGCTTGCCCGTACCCCACGCCTTTTGCATCAGTGCGCGTGCTCGCGTCACTTGCATCATCCCCGTTCCCTCAACACTCATCATGCGCTTCAACAGGTTCTTGCGTGTGCCAGCATCCAGGCACTCGCACCCGGCAGTAAACAGCGGGAACAGAAGACAGTTCTCGGCCGTCCCACCCAGGCTCACGCGGTCGATACAGTCGATAATCTGCTGGACATTGTTCTGCACGTCCGGGTGGTCAGTCGGTTTGCCCAGCACACGCCGCTGCAGGTGCACGAGCGCCGCCCAGTGGTACGCCTCGTTGGTCGCCGTCATCTCGTCGCGGTCCCACGACCGCAGCGCGTCACCCGACCGGTGCAGATGCGCACACGGCCGTGGCGGCTGCACCATGCTGTCACGCACGTCAACCTCGAGCGACTCGACGCTCATCTCGATCTGCATGCTGGGGATCCATGCATCCGGGTCTTTGCGTGTGATCCGGAGCCGCTCGGGCTCATGTGTCCGCACGAGCTCGGCGATTTGAGACAGGATGTACACGCAGCGCGTCGTGAATCCCATGATGCAGTCAATTTCATCGTCGTCTTGTGGGTCATAGACCTTGTAGTCTAGAATCCAGGCTGGAGTCGCGTCTGTCGGCCCGCCACTCAGTCCGCCCAGGACATCAATGTACGCGAACCAACTCCACATGAAAGAACACACCTGTCCCTCCAGTGAGCTGTGGTGGTCGACCCGAAGCCCTTCTGGCCGTGTCGCAATCAGCTCGCGTGCA
The DNA here is from genome assembly GCA_021396245.1 of Sporothrix humicola. Taxonomy (NCBI): domain Eukaryota; kingdom Fungi; phylum Ascomycota; class Sordariomycetes; order Ophiostomatales; family Ophiostomataceae; genus Sporothrix; species Sporothrix humicola. The sequence goes on from WNYE01000131.1 coordinate 13,008, forward strand.
AGCATCAAGTGTCTTTGCCAGGGGATGTTATACCCAAAGGCCGTGGGTGACACAATGGCAAGCGAGGCTAACATAATGGCCGTGGCGACGTTCGCGTTCGATATTTTCTGCTTGTGATCGTCCAATGCATTACGGAGAGCGGGGAAGATGTCCTGTACCCACAGAGCAATGCGCATGACGGGTTCTGTCTGGTCCAGGATGCGCGCACGGTGGGAGGCTGAGTAGGCAAGTAAAAGACTGAGAAGGTTGTCGTTGTTGATTGCCATCTGGGGCAAGATCGTTCGGAACGGATTTGACTGTGGGTCGTCGTGTGGCACAAGAACCCGGGCCGTGTTGTTGATAAAGTGGTGGAAGTACTGGCGGTGTTAGAAAGAATATAAGCCGTTGATGACTGAAAAAGATTCAAATACATACCAGCATGTTCATTGGGTTCTCTGTCAGCTTCGGAGGGAGTGCGCCCAGTGCACGAGGAATACGGACAGACACTGGCTTGCAGTAGTAGCCGCCGGGCCCATGGCTGGCCTTGTGCCCGCGTTCCGGACCGTCGGTCTTACCAGACTTGAGTCCGCTTCTCACGCCAGAGAGCGCATTGGCATCGTCGTTCTTTCCAAGGTCCATGTCCTGGAACCCGGCATCAATGCCATAGTAACAGCTTGAGCGGTGGTGGTGGCTGTGATGAGAGTCACGCTTGCTGTCGTCAGATTTGGCTGCGTCTGCTGGCTGGGCAGTTGAGTTCGTGACTGGTGGTGTGGAAGGTGCTGCCGGTGGAGTGCCGGCCGTAGAGTTCTCAAACGGACCCGACAGCAACGAGCTGACACTAAGTCGTCGGAAGTCGTTGGCTGTCTGGAGATGTAAAAGGCTGTTGCTGGTGTGCGGCGAAGCCCGACCTTGCTGGCCATCTTCGTGGGTCCGCGGAGAAGAGCCTTCTACCGGTGTCCTGGCTGCAAACCCTGGCGGAGGCGCAAACTGTCTTGGCGACGGCGCCGAGAGCGAGCCAGAGCCTGTTGATGGTGACAATGGCCATGTCCATGCAAAATCGCGCTCGCTGGAATCCGAGTCGATGCGTTGGCGCTTGGACTGCTGCCGAACGTCACCAGAGTCGGCCGGCGAAACACTGTCCGGTGCGTTCGTGGCAGAAAATGGTTGTGACGTTGGTATCGGTGCCGATAACCGGGGTCCATCCGGTGTCTGGAGAGGGGGCGCAAGACCCTTGTTGGCTGCGCCTTTCAGCGGCTTGACGGGCCGCCGCGCGGCAAACTGCGACATGACGGGCGACGTTGGTGCCATGGCCATGGGTGTCAAGATCTGGAACTGGCCGGTGGCGCTGCTTTGCGAGGCTGGTGGCCGGTTCGGGCGTGTTGCTGCTGCCGCCCCTACTTGCGCAGGCGTGGTGATCTGGAATGATCCGGTGTGTGTGCCGTTTGCCGGAACGGCGGAGAATGTGGACGAGGAAGAAGAGGGTGGAGAGACGGTCGGGCCAAGCTGGAACTGCAATTCGAGTTGAGACTGAGGCCGCGGAGGTGGTGGTGCAGCGCGGTCTTCGCCAGACCCTGTATCGTCGTTATCGTCGTCGCCGTTCATCAAAGATCCGGCGTCGAGGTGGACGGCCTTGAGTTGTGGCCGCTTGGTGCGGCGGCCGTCCCAGTTGAGGCGGATGCCATAGTCGCATTCGTAGCCGCCCTTGATGCATCTAAGAGGTGGGTTAGTATTAGTATTTAGGGTAGGACAAGAGGGCAACGCTTTCGTACTTTGAGCAAGTCGGACGCTCTTCGGTGCACTTGACTTTGCGCGCTTTGCAGGACCAGCAGCCGCTGCGACTGCGGCTCTTGGGCTCACGGCCGTCTGGCTTCTTGGGGCGCGGCATGGCTGGGAAGAGACTTAAATCAAAAGGTGCCGGGTTGAACGTCGGGTGGGCGCTGCCGCGCGGGCCGTTGTTGCACGGAAATCCGAGAAGACGGGGCGGGCGGGACGGACGGCAGTGGGCCGACTAACGGGTCGCAATGGGCGCAAAAAGCAGTGCTGCCGCAGCCGTGGCTAGGCCGGGCGTCGTCGTTATCATCCAGATTCCGAAGTCGGCGCCAGAAGCGTGTCTCAGAAGTTGGTGGGTGTGCCTTGTGACCTCGTCCCTCGTCAGTCGTCAATTCTGCAAGAGGTCCCGATGCGTGGGTTGGTAATCTTTTCCCCGCGCGGTGCGATCTGCGTCAACTTTTTTCTCGGCCGTTGGTCCGCTATTGGTGTTGAAAGGAGAGAATGGGCGAAAGACGATCCTGTCAAACTGAGAGTCTGTTCGTACAAAGTCTGGTTGTCGTTATCGTTTGGTGGAGTGGGAAGAGAAAGGCTGAGGGAGGTGGCTCTGGTGGAAAAGATAAAATGTTCTAGAAAGATAGTGGTTTCTAGTCATAGTCGAAGGCAAACCTGTCGAGGCAAACTAATTAGACCAAAAGCCCCGTTGGGTGGCACTGGATCCAACACTGCCGGCCGGCCCGTTCTGGGGATCGAGTGAGCAAGAGAGGGGGCAGGCTAGGAGATAAAGATGGCGTGGCCGCCTCTCTAATCTGGGCTGGTGGCTCCAACGGCCAGTGGACTCCAGCGGGACATGCATGCAGAAGCTCACTGTGTTGCTTTTTTGAGTTGTTTTGGTTGGCGAGTTGGCGATGTTTTGTGTTATTAAAAAGGGGTGAAATCTTTTCGTCCTTCGTTCTTGCGCAACTTGGCTGCCATCTCATTTTTGTTGTTTCGGAAGGTGCCAGTTTCTTCATCGGAAGGAATCATGGGCAGAATGAGGGGCGCTCTTGCCCAGTCTTGTATTGCGGCTTTTGTTGGGGTATTTTTTTTTACTCGAGACTAAACCTCAGCTGTGCCTTCCTTACAGATCGCAGTGGAAGGAACGGAAGCCTGGACATTTTTCGGAACATTTATCAGCGACTATCGCGGATGCCGTTTCCTTGAGCTTTTCACCCCGAATTTCACGTCACAAAATACTCGGGGTTGTCATATATGATCGAAGCCGGTCTGGCTTTTTTTCCGTCAACTTGTTCCCCTGGCTGGTTGCAGTCTTCGGTTAGATAAGGCTTGAGTGGGCAGAAGTTGAGGAGGTGGAGAACTTTTTTTTGTCCCAGGACTACTATTATTGTATGTTTGCTCATTCCTCCACACACCCTTTTCAAGGTGGTGCCTGCCCTTGTCGGTGTTGGTCTCCTGCATTGCAGCTTCCTGCAGGTTGAAAAAAAAAAAGACGATGAAAAAGACGTACGATGTTGTTTTGCGCGGGGGAAAGAGCGAACGACAAGCTGGTGGGAAAACATAAACAGAAATACTAACGGTAAAGTCCGGGGAGGAAGGTACGGAATCCAACGGGATGCATACGTCTGTTGCGTTGCTTCCCTCTCTTACATTTATCTAGATCCCTCCTGGTTGGATGAAGGAAGCAAAAGGCTGAATTGCCGGTTTGAGAAGGTCCAAACGAGCTGCAAGCCACCGTCCTGAAGAAGAAACTTCAAAGAGGCGTGATGAAAACAGACATCTCAACATAGCCGGGGAATAAGACGGCAAGGTATCTTTCGTATGTAGGATTACAATGACGATGAGTGGGAGGGAAGGAAAGAATCTAGAAAGTCTTTATCGAAAGCAAGCTAGAAAACAAACTGGGTGACGGAAATACAGGGGACATCACAATCAGACGATATTTGCTTGGATTCTTCTTAGACTTTTCTTAGTCTTAAAAATCAGCTCTATTTTGGACAATCTCATGCATCCAAAGCTTGCCAGCAGACCGCCGCAAGTCGCCGCGTCGCGGGCACGTTTTGGATATATTTTGGTGGACGAACGCCTTGGGACGGAACCGTACGATACTTCAAAAGGCGGAAGGATTGCACGATCGAAAAAACAAGACCCTGCAGCACATTGAGATAATGTGACGGGACGCGTGAAAACGTGGACGAAGGCTACGGGGACGGCAAGTTACGGGATATGGCAGGCATAGAATCAACTGGCAAAAACTTTTGTATTATGGTATCTAGTATATCATCGTATAAGGTGCATTACTCGCCTCAACATCCTATTGGATGTCGATGCTGAGGATTTTGATGTCTTCCTCAGGCCGCTCCTTGAACGTGCGCGTGTTCTCGATGCGGTGCACCACGTCTGTGCCCTGGTGGACGCGGCCAAAGATTGTGTGCTTGTTGTCGAGCCAGGGCTATTTTGTTAGCAAAGAGCTGTTGTAAAAGAAATAAGAGGCTGGGGTAAAATACTAGGGAAATGACCTACCGTCTTCACTGTCGTGATAAAGAACTGGCTGCCGTTGGTGTTGGGCCCGGCATTGGCCATGCTAACCGTATAGGGCTTGTCATGCTTGAGCGAGCTGAACTCATCTTCAAAGGTGTGGCCCCAAATACTGTCGCCACCAGTACCGTCGCCCATGGGATCACCGCCCTGGATCATGAACTGGCGAATCACACGGTGGAAGATTGTGTTGTTATAGTATCCGCGGCGGGCGTGCGTCACAAAGTTTTCGACAGCCTTGGGCGCCGAGCCGGGGAACAGGCGGATGTAAATGTCGCCGTGTGTCGTGTGCATAATGGCATTGGTTCCCGAAGCGGCCTCCTTGGCCTCGGCAGCGCCCGACTTCTTGCCCTTGCCCTGGCCCGACACAGTGGGCTTCTCGTTCAGGATATCGCGCGCGTTGCCCTTGGGAATGTCCTCCTGGTTGGTGAACATGTAGAAGCGGGATTTACCGACGGCCGTGGTAATCAAAATCGGGTCGCGGACCTCAGACTCTTGAAGCAGCGGGTTGCTCGAGGCAGCCATGGCCACTGTGGTGACGCCCTTCTTTTGCGGTTGGCCCTGGTACAGAGCCAGCTGCAGAGGACGGATATGTTCGTCGGCGCCGTACAACTTGACGACCTGGTTTGTAAACGTGTTGACGACCTTAATGCCGAGCATGGAGCCGTACAGCAAGAAATGGCCCGACTCGTCAAAGACGACATTGGCCTTGTCGCGCATGGCGTCGTTCTCGAGCTCGTGCTCGGCGGCCAGGCGGCGGCCAAACTCGACGGCGTCCAGTTGGCGCAGTGCCGTGCCAGCCTGCTGCATATCCTCGGTTGTCCGCAGTGACTCGTCGTATGTGCGAATAAGCTTGCCTGTCTCGAATTCAAAGAGGCGCACTTTGCGGTCCGGCATGCTGAGCGTAGCAAATTGCTGGCCTGTAGGCGAAAGCGCGAGCGCCGTGGGCACAGTTTTGTTCTTTTTGAACTCGAAAAGGTTCGTGGCGCTCTTGAGACGGAAGACGTTGTCGGGCTTCTCGTAGGTGCCATTCGGTCGCCAGTATTCGACCATTCCGCCGGCATCTGAGGATATAACGCAGTCGTAGCCTTCGTTGTAGGCCATGAGCGTAACAGGTGTGCGGTGCATGGACTTGACAGTGTGAATCGGCTTCTGGAGGACAACGTCGTCGGAATTGGCGTCTTGGTTCTTGGAATTTGGTGCTGCAGCTGCCTCTCCCCGTCCATCGTAGATATGAATGGCAGACGAGTCTGCATCGGTCACGGCCAGCAAAGGCAGAGACGCGCCCCTCCTGTGCACCCAACAGATGCAGCGTGGTACAAAGTCGAGAGCAATCATGGACAGCAGGTCGAATGTGGCCACGTCAAAGATCTTAATCGTCTTGTCTGTAGCACCCGCCGATGCAAAACTGCGACCATCGCGGCTCGCCGACACCGAGGCAACGGCGCCCTGGTGCGCGCTGAATTGCTTGACAAACTCGATACCTTCGGCGACCTTCTTCCAGAACTTGACAACGCCATCCACGGAAGTTGTGATCAGAAAATCGGTGCCTGGTGTGAGCGTCAAAAAAGACAGCTGCTCCTTGTGCATCAACGACTTAGAGTAGCGTCGCGAGGCCGGCAGCGCAGATACAAACAGCTTCTCGTGCTTAAGGATGCGCCGCTTCTTCTTGGGCGCAGCTGCTGCGGCCACGGCCGACGGCAGCTGCGGGCCCATGTCATCGTCGGAGTCGGAATCGGAGTCGGAGCCCGAGTTGGAGTCGTCTTTTGTGCTGCCTTCGCGCTCCGAAAACTCGGCATGGCTGCGCTTGTTCGACTTGCCGTCGGCACTGTCTGTCGGGGTGTCTGCCATTGTGGGCGGAGGGAGGCAGGAGGTCGAGAAAATGAGGGCCGGATGGTGGTGGGCGAGCGTCGTGGTCGAGGCTGAGGTCGAGGAGCTGACGTTGAAATCTCTTGTGCTGTTGGCTCCTGCCTTTGTTGTCTTTTTGCGCTTGTGGTTTTGGCACGGAAGGCGCGGTGCACCATCAGCCTCTCAAACGTGTCGGCACTTTTAGCAGGAGCCCGCTAGCGCTCAGGGCCGTTACAGCAGCCTTGCAAAAGCAACACAACACAGTCGCATCGAGACCAGTTAATTATCGTCAGTGTAAAATAAATACGTGAGATGAAAAGAAGCAATCTGTCTTCTCATTAGTTGCATGGCTCGCATGGCACCTGTCTGCATGTATATATGGCCAAATGCCGAGGCTACCTTGTCTTCATCGTATGTCACCTTTTCGCCTGTCCTCTGCCTAGCTGCCAGGCACTGAAAGCCGTTCCTAGTGGTGGATCGGCAGTGCCCGTTATGATGTCAGGGCGCCCCTAGCGGTACCTCAGTGGTTGGCTACCCTGTATTTTCGAGAAACGGGTCCGGTCGCGACCGCCTCTTTTTGCCCTCCCTCTCCTCGTTCTTTCCCTTCTCTTGTTCTCTCTCTCTCTTTCCTTCCTTGTTCCTACCCCTTTTGCTTGTGGACGTGAATATCGTTTTCTGCGGCTTCGACAAATCCAAACTCGAACCTATTCCTCCTCACTCGATCACGACCCCGACCCCGATCCCGATTCCGACATGGACGCCCGCCACCCGCTCCAGCGCCTGGCCTCGCCGGCGCGCACGGCCTCGTTCGCCCTGCACCTTGCCGGCATCTGCTCGTTCCTCGCGTCGTTTGCCTACTTGCAAATGTTTCCTCAGCTGCCTGCTGACAGCGTCGGCGGCGATTTCCAATTTCTGACGATCCTGGGTCTGGCCCTCTCGCTGGCCACGTTCGCCGTCGGTTACGCTGCCGACCTGACACTGTCGCGCCCGCTGTTCGAGACCAAGAACTTTTTGGCCGTCTGCGTCGCACCGCTCGAGGTTCTGATCAGTGTTCTTTACTGGTCGCTGTGCACAATCGACCGCGATCTCGTGTACCCACCCGAGTTTGAAGGCGGTCTCCCGCTCCTGCCTGACATTGGCTTCCACCTGGCTCCGGCTCTGTTCCTGGCGGCCGACCTCCTGCTCTTCAGCCCGCCGTGGACGATCCGCCTGCAAGAGGCTATGATTCTGAGCCTGTGCATCGCCTTCTTTTACTGGGCATGGGTCGAGTACTGCTTCAGCTACAACGGATTGTAAGTCATGCTTCGGATGTGCCTCTACTCGTGCCAATACTAACATATTAGCTATCCCTACCCCATCTTCCAGATGCTCACGACGCAACACCGTGTGTTCCTCTTCGCTTTCTCGGCTGTTCTCATGACTGGCAGTACGATCGTTCTCAAGCGGGTCTACCACATGCTCAACGGCGGCATCCCGTCCGGCACCAAGGAAGACTGAACGGCGAGATTGGACAGCGAATGGACGAGAATATATACCAAAATCTACAACCAACAAACAGATATATGGCAATGAGAAGCCGACATCCACTAGAATGTACCACCTCACGGGCTCGGTATACAGAAGCAGGACAGGATATGCAAACCTCCAAACAGGCAGGCCACCGTGTTCGGCGCCAAGAGAAGGACAACTGGAAAGGGGAGTGGAACTCAACATAGAGAAGCAAATAATAATAAAAAATAAAGAAAAGATCAAATCAACACGGCAGATCGCAACTTGGACCCTTCTGGCATTTAGTCGCTTTCACAACACACAGCTTGTGTACCCTTTGTGCCGTCTGTCCTCTTGTGACCCCTCTGTGTAGATCGACGATCGAGAGAACCAGTCAATAACCTACAACTGACAACATGTGTCGTCGGAAAGCTTGGTGTCGCGGCTGCAAATGTCTGCAACTGTCCGCAAGACGGTCCGGAAAGGCTGCACGTGTCAATGACAACACCAGAATGGCCTGCTGTAATTGGCCAGGCCCACAGGCGGTCGAAGAGTATTGTGCCTCCGCTAGAAGTTTTCGTACCCCTGTCCTGTTCAATTGGTTAACCCCACCTTGGAGGCTGCTAGGTTTTAATTATGTACTTATTTTCGCGCCATTTTTAAATAGCTTATTCCAGCCCGCCCGCACTTGGGGTTGACTCACGTCTGGATCGGACGACCAGAAGCACCAGAACGACATGAAAATGACATGGAAACGACATGGAAACGACAAGCGGACGACAAGACAACAAGTACAGCGGGCCATCGGCGCCCTGCGCGTGGCGACTTGCAGCAAAAGCTGCGCCAAACCGTGGCCAATTGGCCTATGATCTGTCGCGGCCTGTTGACCCCTCATCGCCCTCTAACAAAAATAGTGAAAATTAAATGACAGTAAAAAAAAAAGGAAGAAAAAAAAGACGGAACCGCCTAATGCTGCATAGCAGAAAAAAAGTCTGGGGGCCAATCCGGCGTTGCGGTTCCTTCTTTGAAGTTCTCTTTGAGTCTTTGACAAGCTGTGACTCTTCTGTCCTTCCTTCTGCTTTTGACAATTTAACACATTGACTGTTGGCTCTTTCTTCTTTTGGACTTCTTTCTTCTTTCCTCATTCGACTTAAAAAAAGCATTGAGCTGTGAATAGACCGTTCTGTCTTTTGCTTCCTCTCCATTTCTATTTAGACTTCTCCACGACATCTCCGACCTCGCCCTATTGCTTTGCTCACTTACGCCCTACGATCACATCCTGCCTAAACATTCACCCGGCACCTTCCCACTTTACGATACCCGTCGCGATGTCTGTAAGTAACGAATCCTACAGGCGCAGTGGCACCTGGCCTTAGTTGCCGCCACTACTGCCAAAGCCTTGCCTTTCTTTTTTTACTGCTGCCGTGATCGGCACGGCCCTTGGACGGGCCATAAGCTTGAAGCCCTGCTGACCACATCCCTAGTCTTTCTACATTGAGAACAAGAGCGTGGGCAACCGCGAGGAGAGCGAGGATTGGAGAAGTACATACTCACCTGCCCACCCTGCCTGTCTTTCGTCGCGTCGTGGAACTTTAAATAGCTGACTAGCCACCCCTCCTCCACAGTTCGCGGCTACAACCCACTTACTCCCCCCGACCTGCTCCAGCACGAGATCAAGCAGACGCCCTCCTCCAAAAAGACGGTCCTCGAGGGCCGTAAAGAGGTCGAGGCCGTCGTCAACGGCCGCGATGCCAACAACCGCCTGCTGGTCGTGATTGGACCCTGCTCCATCCACGACCCGGAGGCCGCCCTCGCCTACTGCGACATGCTGCTCACCGAGAAGGAGAAGCACAAGGATGAGCTCCTGATCGTCATGCGCTCCTACCTCGAGAAGCCCCGCACGACCGTCGGCTGGAAGGGCCTGATCAACGACCCGGATATCGACAACAGCTTCCAAATCAACAAGGGCCTCCGCCTGTCGCGCCAGCTCTTTGTCGACCTGACGGGCAAGGGCATGCCGATTGCCAGCGAGATGCTCGACACCATCTCGCCGCAGTTCCTGGCTGATCTGCTGTCTGTCGGCGCCGTCGGTGCCCGCACTACCGAGAGCCAGCTGCACCGTGAGCTTGCCAGTGGTCTCAGTTTCCCCGTCGGTTTCAAGAACGGCACCGACGGTTCTCTCGGTGTTGCCATTGACGCCATTGGCGCCGTCAAGCACCCGCATCACTTCCTGTCGGTCACCAAGCCCGGTGTCGTGTCCATTGTCGGCACCGTTGGCAACGAGGACTGCTTCGTCGTTCTGCGCGGCGGCACCAAGGGCACCAACTACGACGCTGCCAGCATTGCCGAGGCCAAGGCCGCGCTCGCCAAGGCCAACCTGCCCCAGCGCCTCATGGTCGACTGCAGCCACGGCAACTCGCTCAAGAACCACAAGAACCAGCCCAAGGTCGCTGCCGACCTGGCGGGCCAGATTGCCGGCGGCGAGGAGGCCATTATGGGCGTCATGATCGAGAGCAACATCAACGAGGGCAACCAGAAGGTGCCCAAGGAAGGCAAGGCCGGCCTCAAGTACGGCGTCAGCATCACGGACGCGTGCATCCACTGGGACGACACTGTCAGTGTGCTCAGCACGCTCGCCGATGCCGTCAAGCAGCGGAGAGAGGCCGCAAAGTCCGCTTAAGGGGAGGCGTGACGGGCATTTCGCAGTTCTCGCAGTCGTGTTTTCTTGGCGTTTGGGGAAAGTTGTCGGAACCTTTTCAAAAGCATCTTGTTGTCATTTTGTGCATCATCGAATCGAACATATCCACTCAACCATGGCCATGGACAGGCTGAAAGTGCAGAGTGTGAAGAGGCAGGATCGCGACAATATGTGTAGTTTTGAGTGCTTCGTATGTGGTCCGTCTTATTGACATGACGGTAGCTCTGGAAAACGGTAAGCTCAATTCGCGGCAAAAGTCGGCGCTAGCTCTCTGTAATGGGGCCCATTTCGTTGGCTGCAGCTCCCCACAGCTTCGTTAGAAACCGGGGTGCGCTTTTCCACGGTACGATCTTCAAAACGGTGACTTCCGTCATCGTGCGCACTTTCCAAGAGGCCGAGGCTTGAAGTTGAGCCACAGCCCTGCCGGTTCTCCAAGATATAATCGTAGTTGCAGCACTTTAGCGACATCGTAGAGAACGCAGAGGAGCGTCTCGACAGGTGCACGATTATGCCAATTGGCAGCCGTGTCGTATCTGAGCTCCAAGCTTGGGTGAAAGCAAGCTCAGACGGACACCGACAAAACGCTGAAAACGGAATCAAAACGGAGCTCAGTAATGCTGTCATGAGGAAAGAGCTCTTTGGCGCCTGAGGCAGCAAACACTCACTAGAAAGAGGGTTTTGGTGCACCGTGGCTTTCCAGGCCTTGTTATTGGGCAGTTGCAGCGCTGGGTGGGTATTTGTGGGTAATTTTTCGTCTGGTTTTCGCGCTGCGCTGGGTGTGTTGCGCCTGCTGGGTGAGCGATTAATTGCCCTTTGCCCGAACTATTCCTTGGTGCTTCCCATTTGCTTCCCAGGCTTCTCACGTGCCCACACCCGTGACTGGAGCTACTGCCGGATGGACCAATGAGCGCCGGGCTAAACCGGAATTATGCTGCGCTTTTGGGGCTTTTTGGGTGTTTTTGGTGTCTTTTGGCACCAAGGAAGTGTGGGCTTGCCCGTTTCCCGTTTTCTCGCCTTTCCCTTCGCTCTTGCCCGCTGTCCGCCGCAAGCAATTTTCGAAAATTCCTTTGGCTTCAAATGGTCTGAGAGCAAATCCACCACACAACCACCACCACCTCTCCTCTCTCCCACACCCTTTTGTCACCCTCTTCTTCCCTCTCGTGCCTGTCGCCCTCGAGAGTCTCCTCCCTCCCATTGGCAATCGACCGTGATCGACTTTTGCCTTTCGACGACGACACTTCGACCCGCGATCTCCCCTCCTCTTTCTTTTTCTCTTCGTCGACGAGAAAAAGCCACCCTCCCCAAATTCGCCCGACATGTTCGCAAGGTCCGGCCTGCGGTCCACGCGGGCGTTTGCCGGCATCAATGTCGCCAAGGTCAGACCGCTGTCCTATCCTAATTGCCCTTGCAGCCGGTGCAAGTCGAAGAAGGGAATCGTTGTTCTGTTGGCCAGGGGGGAATGTTGAACGGATCAATTGGTTGCTGTCATCTATGGACTCGACGCGTTACCCGGATTGAAGACACCTTCGACGGCCAATTGACCGAGGACATACCTCCCTGCCAACCCGACGACATCTTCTCGACTTGCCGAGGCCGGCATCACCCTTGTTTTGATGTTCTTTATCTCCCTTTGTGCCCGTATATTAACATCATATAGCGCGCCGCTTCCACGAGCTCCGGCGCCGCCGAGGCCTCGCCCCTGCGCCTAAACATCGCTGCCGCCGCGTCTACCGCCGTCGCCATCGGCTCGGTTGCCTGGTACTACCACCTGTACGGCCCTACCGCTCAGGCTTCGGCACCAGCTGAGGAGGGGTAAGTTATATTGTTGTTGTCTGGAGGGATATATATCGCCAATGGGCGGGCATCAGCATCGGACAGTTATCCGGCCGTGTGCCGACGATTGCATCATAAAGGCCAATTGGTTGTGCTATGCCATCAAAGCATCGCCATGCGCCATTGGCTACTTTCCGATGCTGCCAAAACGGCGCGGCAATGCTTTCATGGCAAACTATCGCCAACCTCGATCGAACACATGCTAACATTGCTCTAGTCTCCACTCCACCAAGTACCCCTGGGTCCACGCCCAGATGTTCAAGACCTTTGACCACCAGGCGTAAGCATTTTCCTAAATCCAGTCTTCTTTTACAGCGCCCAATCCAGCCACTAACCCACTCTCCAGTCTCCGCCGTGGTTTCCAAGTCTACCGCGAGGTCTGCGCCGCCTGCCACTCGCTCAACCGTATCCCCTACCGGTCTCTGGTCGGCACCATCCTGACTGTCGACGAGGCCAAGGCCATGGCCGAGGAGAACGAGTACGACGCCGAGCCCAACGACCAGGGCATCATCGAGAAGCGCCCCGGTAAGCTCTCGGACTACCTGCCGGACCCGTACCCGAACGAGGAGGCTTCGCGTTTCGCCAACGCCGGTGCCCTGCCGCCTGATTTGTCCCTGATCGTCAAGGCCCGCCACGGCGGCTGCGACTACATCTTCTCGCTGCTTACCGGCTACCCCGACGAGCCTCCCGCAGGCGCCCAGGTCGGTGCTGGCCTCAACTTCAACCCCTACTTCCCCGGCACCGGTATCGCCATGGCACGTGTCCTGTTCGACGGCCTTGTCGAGTACGAGGACGGTACCCCCGCCTCGACCTCGCAGATGGCCAAGGATGTTGTCGAGTTCCTCAACTGGGCTGCCGAGCCCGAGATGGACGACCGGAAAAAGATGGGCATGAAGGTGCTCGCCGTGACGTCGGTGCTGTTCTGCATCAGCGTCTGGGTCAAGCGGTACAAGTGGGCCTGGCTGAAGTCGCGGAAGATCATCTACGACCCTCCCAAGGGCTCGTCGGGCGGTCACTAAATTTAAGGAAATCCCTTATTTTCTTTCCACGCGACCTTTCCACACGAACATAAAAACAAACACCTCTCATTACTCTCTCTCTCGACACAGCCATATTTGACAGAGATGATGCATTATATACACAGGTAAAGGAGAAGAAAAAAAAGACTTGTTTCCAACAACATACAAATTCTTTCAATTTTTAAATAAAAACGATACAAGAGGGTGGGTGTGGCATGCGACCGGGCGGCAGGAAACCTAGAGCGCGACATTTTGTTTCGGTGGTTTAGAGGGGAGGTAATGTATACCCTCTCGAGGTCACTCTCCCCTTTGATTTCCTTGCTTTCTTTGGTTTTACATTTTTTCTTTGTTTTTCACTATTTCTGCCTTTTTTACTGCGAATGGTTGGCTGGAACTCCCGGGCTGGCGGAACGGTGGAGGAAGGGAAAGAAAAGCCTCGGACGTTGGGGAGAGGCAGAAGGATGAGAAACGGGACCAGGAAGAGCTGTCTTTTTCTGTCTTCTTTTCTTCTTCCTGATCCAAGCTTCTCTCCTTCTGCCTTGAACTGTGTATCTTTAATCTATAAAAAAAGAGAAGAAACCATTTAACATCATTTAAACAACAAAGTCCATGGTGTAAACATTCGTGAACATGCTAAAGGTGTCATAAAAGGAGTGTAGATGAATCGGACAATGCTGGATGGGTTTGACATCCTTCTGTCTTCACTCTTTTGAACAAATAGAAATTGGAACAATAATCGAATTTGAATTGTCCTGGTTTTTATTTTATTTTATTTTTAAAGAGAAAAATATAGATATAAATACACATAAAATAAATAAAATGACAAAATGACAAAAATACACCAATCTCAGTGTATAAAACAGCCCAACCGATTTGATGGCAATTATATAAATTACGGACAGGTCGTTGTTGGAAACCCGCGTGCTTGCTTTTGATGTTGGCACCTTCCCGTGCATAGCTTTAGCAACAGATGGAAACGGCGTTTCGGCGTTCCTGCCTATTTTTGCCCCTCAGATGTCAACATGCGCACCTTCTCAACACTGTGCCTACTAGGCTTGCAATCCAGTACAAAACTTCACCAAGGCGACACAACTTAAAAGGCTACAAAATGATTTTTCAACAATATCCTTGGGATTGACACGGAACGACATGGCAAGGGCACCTACACCTGCGTCTGCATCTGCTCCGGCCGATGGAGCTCGCGCAACACCACCACCACAATTGAACCTGGACGCAGCCAACGACCTGCTTGCTGCATTTGATGTTGCCGACGACCCGGAATCGCAACAGTTTTTGGCGGACCTTCTGGCATCCGGGACGGTTCCGCCAGAAGAGGTCGAGCTTCTCACCGGGACCTCAAAGGGTGAAGGCGAGAAGAAATCGAGGCGTCGGCGTGGAAAGTCGAGGTCGAAGTCGAAAGCCAGGACGGAATCTGGGTTTGAATCTAGGTCTCCTACTCCCACGCCTTCTCCGAGCAAACGACGACGCAAACAAGAGGACCAAAAGGAGACGCCAAACCCTAAGCAAAAGGATGTCAAGAAGGCAGTCAAGTCGACCGGAGACGACCCGTTTTCTGTTGGCCTCAAGACAAGTGTTTCGCCATTCTTTATCGACGATGCAGCCTCTTCGTCCGACGAGAGCGATGATAGTATCGAGGAGGACTTTGTGCGAATGACACGAAGAGCCAATATTGGGATCGGAGGAAACGATAACAAGAAGGATGGCGTGGTAAAGGCAGAGGGCCAGCCAAGCTTGTCGCCCTCGACATTCACGGAAACATTGGTTGTTTACACACGGAGGACTGTTATGGGCGGGAATCCAAAGCAAACACCCACGAAAGTGACAAGCCCTACAAAGGTCGAAGTCAAACAGCAAACAACAAGAACACCTTCGCCGACCAAGAGAGTAAAAAACGAGCATGGATCTCCATCGTCGGCGTGCTTCTCGCCCGCGCCGTCGCCGGCTTTGAGTACGCCGAAGAGGAAACGCGAGACAACATCCTACTTTTTTACGCCACCGTCGTCACACCACAGGCAAAAGGATGGTGGCAGCAGCGACGAAGACAGCTCACCATCCGATTCATCAAAGACTTCACCCAGCCCAAGGAACAACGCCAAGAAGAAGGCAGGAAAGGACCGTCCTCGGCGCGGCACCGTCTCTTCTTTGCCATTTCCTCGACTGGACGCACCACACTTTGGCCTCGTGCAGGAACAACTGTCGACCGACCCCTTTTGGCTGCTGATCGCGCTCGTCTTTCTTACGCGGGTGGCCGGGCGTGTATCCTTGCCGGTCTTTTGGGCTTTGAAAGAAAAGTATCCATCGCCACAAGCTCTGGTGGATGCCGACCCGCACGAGCTTGTAGCAACAATGCGGCACCTGGGGATGGCAACGGTGCGATGTGTAGCGATTCAGAGATGTGCACGGGGGTGGCTGCAGAGGCCGCCACAGCCGGGAGTCTGCACAACGGTCAAGAACTACCCGACGCCGCCAGAGGGATACCCAAGCGAAGATGAGAATGATGACGAGGACAGCAAAGACAGAAAGATACGACCAGACAGCCGGGGACCGAGTGGCTCGCAGTGGGAGATTGGTCACTTGACACAAGGCTCGTATGCCGTCGACTCGTGGCGGATCTTTTGCCGGGACGGACTTTTGGGACGTTCGTCAGACTGGAAAGGCGATGACGGAGGATGCATGGCCGGGCGGATTCGAGACTGGGAGAAGTTTTCAAGAGGTGAAATCAGCGACGCGGAGTCTGTATTCAGTCCCGGATCTGATAGGGGCATTGGCCGCACGTACCGCCCAAGGTCCGACGAACCCTTCCAGCCCGAGTGGATGCGGGTTCTACCTCGCGACAAAGAACTGCGAGCGTGTCTACGGTGGATGTGGATGAGAGAAGGTTGGGATTGGGACCCACGGACAGGTGAGCGGACCGTTCTCAGTGAAGAGCTGCGCGAAGCCGTGGACGAAGGCCGCGTGGGCTACGACAACAAGGGACAGCTGCAGATTGTCGAACGGGACCCGGACACAAAAGTGAAGAAGAAGGAAGTGCTGGAGGTGATTTTATGACATGTGCGATATGTACGATATGGACAGGACTGGATTTCTGATGAAAGTACAAGATTCTATCTAGAGTCTCTTTATGATGCATCTATGAATTAACGCCACGAGCTAATAATACAAAAATATGCCATTTTAATACAAAAATACCCGATATCCAAACGCCATGTATAAAAGAACTTCTTTGTAAGTCTAATGCCCCCCAATTTGATGCTTTGGTATTGGCGGGATCCAGCTCATGGCTAGGAATATGCCAATGTGTATAAATCCAATGATATAAAAAGCCGTCGCATAGTCAGCTTCCGGCGAACTTCGTGGAATGCTGTCGTCGACGCGCGTGACAAATCGAAAGACGATGGAAAATAGGATGCCGCCCAGGTTGCCGGCAGCACCAGTGAGGCCAGACACGATGCCATTGGCAAATGGGTGGACATGCGGCACGAGCGCAAAGTTGGCGCCGTTGCCGGCCTCCAAAAAGATGGCACAAAAGGCCACAAGAC
Source organism: Sporothrix humicola (assembly GCA_021396245.1). Taxonomy (NCBI): domain Eukaryota; kingdom Fungi; phylum Ascomycota; class Sordariomycetes; order Ophiostomatales; family Ophiostomataceae; genus Sporothrix; species Sporothrix humicola. Next base: position 29,735 of record WNYE01000131.1, read on the forward strand.
CAAACATTGTTGGCTTGTGCAGAGGATTGACGAAGCCGACGACTACGAGCCCAACGCCGCCGAGCACACCACAGACGGTGATCCAGTGCTTCTTGGACCAGAGCGAGCGAGTTGTCTTGAACAAGACATCGGCAACGACACCGCCCAGCGGCCGAGTCGCAAAGTTTAAAAAGCCAAACATGGCGGCCCAGTTGGATGAGCCTGTCTGGCCGAGACTCGGAAAATTGTGGAGGTAGTAGGATGCCAGCACGGCATTGATAGCGAGTTCGGCGCCAAAGGAGCACATGTAGCTTAGCATCAGGGCCCAAGTCTGCAGTGAAAACGTGATGGCACGGGCTTCGGCGCGAGTGGGCGGCTGGACAATCTCGCCGCGGGCCGTGGCAAGCATTTGCGCTTCTGATAGATGGACTTCGTGGCTGGTCATGCGAGATGCTCGCGATGTTCGAGAAGTTCGTGAAGTGTGTGTTGTTGTATGAGTGACAGCTTGCAGAGCAGGTGATGAAGCGCTGCTGGTCGTGCCGCTGTTATTCCCAGGATTTGAAGTTGGATGTGGATGGCGTTCACGGCTGTGGCTTCGCCGAAGGCGCCCATACTTGTCTTCGTCCTTTTCTTCGGTCACTTCTCCATCCGTATTGGGGATGTCGGGGGGCGATGTGATATCGTCGTGCAAGTGATTGCTGCGGCCTCCACTGGCGACTCTCCCAACCGTCTCTTGATCGAAAGGGACATCTGTCGACGCCTGAACATGGTGTTCTGCCAGATGTTGTTGGGCCAGTTTCTCGCGATCGGCCCACCGTCCGTCTGGTGTGTCGGGACAGAGAATGAGCAGGAAAATGCCCGTTGCCAACACAACCGCCAGCGGAACCAGAAATGTCAGCCGCCAAGCCGTGCCGTCAGACAATCCATAGTGATCTTGGAACGAGTTAAACACGGCCGGCATGATAAAGTAGGTGATACCGCCGCCCGCGTTGCCAAACCCGCCGGCCAGGGCGTTGGCTGATCCCACGACGTTCTTGTCAAAAAATGCCGTCGTCCATACCTGGCAAGGAACAAACGAGCCGCCCAGGATGCCCATGAAGAAACGAACAACGTATAAGCCGTTGGCGCTGCGGACAAGCGGTGCCAGCCCTGTGGGGATCGCACTGAGAAGTAACATGCCGCCAAACACTTTACGGGGTCCAAACATGTCACAGAGAGGCCCGGAGATCACTCGGATGAGCAAAGTGGCACTCAATGAGCAGATGTTGGAGTTTGCGACTTGGATAGTGCCCAAATCGAGATCCGACTTGATGGTGACCGTTAAGAGCGGCGGGAAGGCGTACCAGGCCCAGAAGGCGGCCATGAATCCGAACCATGAAAAGAAAAAGACGCGGCCGTACATGTTGATGGGGTTGAGCACGGGGACGGACCGGGCCTTGTGGTTGATCGGATTAAGGTCCGGCGCCCGGTACAAGTCCGAGAACCGAAAGCCGTCCATTGTGGTGGTGGTGAACGGCGAGCGAACAAAGCTGGATTCAAGTAGCAACCACTAGATGCTATGGCAAGGAAAGCATCGTGTCAAGCTGTAGCGGAGATGGTGATATATCTGATATTCGATGATGACGATGTAAATAAGAGACGAGTCGAAGAGCGCATCAAGTGGGGGCCCTGTTTGGCCGTAAGAGAGTAATATAGAAGCTCCAGCTCATCAAATTCGACTGTCCCCTCGTCACAAAACTCAATTGACCATGGTGACCTGAGTTTGGACGAAGAGGCGGCTTATCTGAACAGATCGACGAAGCCTTGTGCGGTCGGGAGGATGTTCGCCTTTGAGCATGTGATGCCCTGTGGCTCGACGCGATGCGCTGTACTGCCGTGAAAATACAGCGCTCTCTGCTGTACTGTGTGGTATCGTCGTTCACGACGTCTGTCATCACGGGTGTGAAGCCATGATGCTGCTGAGGTTCGAGGCTGGAAATCTCGATGCTTTATGAAAGGTTTTGAGTTTTGAGGTTTCGAAATTGGCACAACATCCCGAACACCGAAAACAAGCCCAATTCGAAAAGAGAAAATTGGCCTGCTTCTTCATCATTGAAAATATGCAACATTTACAGGCGATTTCGTCTTTGGGACTAGCCGATGAGCAACCAAAATGTGTAAGAGGGTGAAAACAGCACAAACAGTGCAATGGCTGCGGGCGCTGTTATCGCCGCTGATCGGTCCTTTTTGCCCACTAAATGCAGTGTGCTGGTGCTAGATCTGCTGCTAATCGCCGTGACCGAGCCTACAGTGCCCTGTATTATGTCATCTCCACGGGCATTTGTTCTCATTCTTCGTTAGTGGCCAGCCATAATTGAAGGGGCATCGGCGACGTTTTGTCAACAACGGTGATACTGCATCGGGAAGTCACAGTAGTACGAACTCGTAATATCGGAGTATGATCACAATTGTCTCTGATAACAGACGTCGTATTGTTTGACAGTGATTTGCAGGGATAATTGTCGATACTCACCTTGTTATCTCTCCAGATAAGTTGAATTTCCTGTCATACATTAGTCGAACCCATGGGCTTCACAGATTTTTTTTTTTTAAACAATTGCCAAATAAAAAATGTCTTCGTCAAAGACAAAATATCGATAAATCAAAGACGCCCCTTTGTTGACTGTTCGTAGTTACGTGTATGTTGCCAATGCTTTCTCTACTGCTCCTTCCTGGCCTACACTTACCTGCCATCGGAGTCCATATTAGGAAGGGACCGTCTAGCCATAGATCTTGGCCCTCTCCGGCATTTTCCGACTTCCATTGGTTTACCTGTCTGTATAAATATGGCCAAGTTTCCAGCGAACCGCTATGGGCCGCCTAGGCCGCTCTCGTAACCAAGATACAGACTTGCTGTCAAGTGGCTGTCCGTTTTTGGAAACCCGGGACAAGTCGTGGAGGTCATAGTTTAGCGAGAGAAAGGTATGTCCCCGGAAATCGTGTGTTTGCGTATAAACTTGCCCGAGCCGGTTCAATGCCTAATTTACTTTCTCCTCATCTCGCCGTGGTTCTCCTTGCAACTCGTTGAACTGTGATGTGCCTGGATTGCTGAAGGACAACAGAAAGGTCGTGCCAAACGTGGGTTTTCGGTGCCAACGTGTTCGTCTTGCTGTGCCACGGATATATGCCACCTGTCATATCGTGCGTGACATCTTGACATTGACACAGACATCGCCGCCTTATATGCCAATGTTTGTCTCTCGGTTGCCAACGGCAGTCCTTTTGTAGTCGGACAGCGTTGACGGCGTTGTGTGGTGCACGTGACCTCAAACGGCAGTCGGCCCAAAACGGCAGTCGGATGGGGTCTACACAGCCAATCACAGGCCACTACTTAGACCCATCCCGGCCCAGGCTGACGGCTCCCACCCACCACCTCTTCACCACCACTTCACCTCTGACCTCCCACCCACACGGCACCCGACGGCACCCTAACGGCCTCTAACGGCCCCAGCAGCCGCGACCGCCGGCCGGCGATCCACACTTGTGCCGTTCGGTAGCCGTTCCGGCCAACGACTCTTCCGTGAGTCGCCGAGTTTTCTGCCCCCTCTTCCAGATTTTCTTTTTATCTTTCTTGGCTCTCCCCCTCCCACCTGCATTTTTCGTTATTGGCCACACATACCCACACACACCACCACACTGACATACATCGTTGATATCACTTTCGCGAAAACTCTTCCTGCCGCATTCTTGGTCCACACTCTTGGGTCGCAATGACTCTCCGTCATGCACTCCATCGCAGACTCTGTCATGCAATCTGCCAATCAGGTTAAATGTTTCCCGTTCTTGACGAACTTGACAGGCCTGACAGAAAAAGAAAGCAACTGCTTATCCGGTGGCTGAACCAAGCACATACAACCCGACAAGAGCCATGCACACTTTTACAATTTATCACACCTCGATGCAGATGCAAACTCAGCATGCAGACTGACCTGGTCGATGGGTCATGGATGCCGTTCCGGGCCAACCACATAACACGGCAGGACACCGACTTTTTGTTGTTTATGATTCCATGATTACACGATGTCTGGGAAAATGAAAATATTGGGAAACAAAAAGGAGGTGTAGATGTTCTCCCATACTCTGAAGTGCCGACATCCGTTGGTGCCAAGTCAAAGTCAAAGCGTCACAAAGTACGGAGTAATCTTTTTGTCGTCTCACATCCCTAATCATAAAATAAGAAAAAAAGAAAAAATAGACAACAAAGCAGTCGAGTCGTGTTGGCGGCAGTCCAAAAGCGACGTCAGTAGCGTCGTTTTTCCTTTCCCTCCCTTGTCTTGAAGGCCTAGATCACACATTCCTTGGCCTTTTCGCTCCTCTGCCTTGAATAGCCTTCGAGTCATGTCACCGATCCCATCGATTTTGGGAAACAACAAAAGCAACAAAGGACAGAGAATGCCGGCGTGCCACTGCAGCTACTTTCTGTGCGCCACCGAGAGCCGGACCCTCCCGCCACCGAGTCAACCTATTTTGTCCCAACTGTCCCAGATTGTCCTAATCATCCCTGGAAAACTTGAAAAGCCTCCTCGACTTCCTTTTCCAGTAGGTGCCCACGACCACGATTTAGAAAGAATTAAGTAAAAACCGTAAAAAAAGGAGTGAGCACAGTGGAGACACCCGCTCACCCCTCCCTCTCATCCCCCTAGTTGTTCTCCAGTCCTGCTCCCTTTTGACGACCATCATCACTACTGACAGGCCTCGCCTCCGCGCTCTGGACCGTCCTCTGGGAGCCACTCTGGCCGCCTCTAGGGCCACTTTGACCGCACTGGGGCCGCTCTGGCACGGGTAGGCGCCGCCGACGACCGTCAACTAGACGCCGTTGCTGCCTTCTTTGCCTTCATTTTCCTTCCTTTTCCTCCTGCGGCTCTTGGGCCTCAATGGAGGGTGTTGCTCTCCCGGTTTTCGTCGCTTTTCGTATTTTTCTTGGGATTTCTTGGCCCAAAAGGCATATTTAGTATTCACGATGCCCATTATCTCCCTCTTTTTTTGTCGCCTCCCTTGATGTCTCCCATTGTTTTCATTTGTACACTCTCTCACATTTTCCTCTTCCTGTCTTTACTCTTTAAACAATCTTGACGAGATCGTCATTCCATAACCCTTCCTTTTAGAATACTCAACAAAGATAAATCCAACGGCCACCCGTATCATTGCCGTCGACGTCTCCCTTGATCTACTCATGTATTGTGCCAGCACTTAAATTTGCATAATATTTTCTTCGACGTATTTTTTATCATCGACGGCATCACCATTACTATCAACATCATGGCGGACACACAGTCAACATCGGGCCAATCACAGTCCTCTCTCGAAGAGACGACGCAACGACATGACTCGAACAAAGAGAAGGAATCCAGCAGCAGACAGACACAGCCAGCCACACCTTCAACACCATCACCGACAACTCCCACAAAGCAAAATGCCGTCTGGAAGCATATGACGGCCACCATCAGGCCAACCATGTTCGCTGAGATCGAACTCCTCCTCCTCACAATCTTCACCGGCATGCAGGGTAAGTCCAGACTTCTGGGAAGACAAGTTGTTCCTATTATTCCTCTTAATCCCAAAATACTAACACACTTTTGTTAGATGCCGTCTCATTCCCCGACTACCACTGCTTCGCCTCCAACCAGACCGGCAACACTGTCTTCCTCATGCTCGCCCTCGTCCTCCCCCAACTCAACGGCGAAATGTTCTTCACGTCCAGCATTGGCGCCGCCCTCGGCTTCTTCTTGGCCGGCGGCTGGATCACCGGCCAGCTCAGCCACATTATCGGCCCCCGCAACCGTCTTTGGCTCGTTACCTGCAACTTCCTGCAGGCCGCCATGGTCTTTGGCGCCGGCGCCATCCAACACGTGTACGGCATCGACCTCGAGGGCCGCCGCACCATTGCCGTCCTTGCCTTGCTGGCCTTTGCCTCGGGCAGCCAGGTCGTCCAGTCCCGCTCGCTGGCCATGACCGAGATCAGCACCGCCATGGCCACTGCCGCCTGGGTCGACCTGATGATCGATCCCAAGCTGTTTGCCCTCACCAACCGCCCTCGCACCCGCCGTGTTGTGTTTCTGTTGGCTCTTGTTATTGGCGCCCTTTTGGGAGCTGCCATCTACCGCACTGCCGGCTCCTCTGTGGCCATCCTGGTGTCGGCGGGCGGCAAGCTGCTGGTGGCTTTCATGTACCTCTTCAACGAAGCTGAGCAGGACAAGGTCGAGGACTCGAGCGCATGAGAGTGCATGGTGTCGAGAGTGTCTTTCCCCCTTATTTTTCTTCTTTTTCTTCTTCACATTTTCTTCACAAGAGCGTCGCGACTATTCCCGAGCGTTGTTGATTTCGACCTTGCATACTTACCCTTTTAATTCCCTGATGATAATGAAACCATAGCGATGAGTTTAAATTGGCGATGGAAGTGCATACAGATAGACCTAGAATGTTAATCAACAGCAAGACCTGTGGAAATTCAAAATTAATTCAAAATAAACAAAACCACAAACGTGCCTTCCTTGCGTCACTTCCCTTTTTGAGTTGCATTAGTCGTAACTTCTCATTCATCTTTCAACCCTGCGACTTCCCATTTTATGTTGTGAGAATGAGAGTGAAAGTCTCATTGAAGAAGTCACGCCCAAAACTAAATACACACTAAAATCCTAAACAGCAGGGGCCACTGAAGAGGCGACCCTTTGGGTGGGGCATTTTTGTATGGCACTTTTTGTATGGGCGGGAAGGCGCGACACAACAACCAGAGGAAAGCGGGACCACCTGACTACGCGACGGGCATAGCTTGACGCGCTCAGCGCGGTTCGGAGAAACACGCTACCGCTCCACCACCACCTTCCCACGGTCACCACCACCACTTTCCTCAACAGTCTAGGCACCAGACGCCGGGAAGGAGCAATTGCACGCCTGGAGGCGAACCACGACACGCATATCACTGTGAGGCAAGTGCAACCGCCAAAATCGAAACTCGAAAAGCAACAACGGCCGGCAACACGCCCCTCTCAGTCCCCCGAAAGTCAATAGTCGAATCGAAACACGACATCCAATCCCTTTCTCTCGTTTATTCGCCCTCCCACTCACCACATACACGCCTTTACACACCTGCATACACGCCGTTGTTAGTAGCACTGTCGAAGATTTTGTCTCGAGCCCCCATGTCGGTCGGCAGTCACTGGGACGGCTGTTCCTCGACCACGGCCTCATGACGCTCAACAACCTCTCCGAACAGCTTCCCTGGCTTTTGAGGAACCCAAAGTCGACTCGTCCCACAGGTTTTCCTACCGCGACCTCTTCTGCCTTGTCCGGCTCGGCGGCTGCGGGATCGTCCTCGACACGGCCTGCCGGGACATCATCTACGGCTCTGTCGACGGTCACGCCAGCAGCACATTCGCCCACGACTGCAGCCTTGATATCAACATTCCGGAAAGAGCCTTCTTTTGCCAGCAGCAACACAACAGCCGTAACCACGCCGCGGACCGGGAACGCGGCTTCTTCCACTCCCGCGTTGACCGGCTCGACTCTCTTCTCGTCAGATCGGCCGACATCCAACGCCAATTCTTTCGATGCCCGTGATCAACAAACATCGCCGAACGCCCTTCGAAATTCCGCGGTAAACAGGGCCGCACGGCAACAACCACCGCCACCGCCGCCTTTCCTTTCAGCCACGGACAGTTCAATGGGATCCAGCACGCCTAGCCGGAGACTGCTGGAACAGCAACAGCAGCAATTGCCGCAGCAGCCACCATTACCACCGTTATCTCGTCTGGTCCCACCAGCCATGGCCCGACAAATGACGACTCCGGCACGAAACAAGACGGCTGCTGCTGGTGGCCTGTCAGGTATGGCAAAGACTCCAAGTCGGGCCACGCCGGCAGTACCGTCCTCTCACACCAGAAGATCAAAGACACCCGTTGCCCCATCACCATACGCGCTCGATTTTGGCTCGGATCTCGACCCAGACGACTTTGACTCGATTGTCGACCTGACCACGGATGACAACACGCCGTCCTCTTCGTCCCAACACGCAGAGGCACGTGAGGATGTCCGGTTATGGCGTGAAGACTATGCCTCAAGGCCGGGTCCACCGCCTCCCTCTGCCTCGAAGTGTGGTAAGAAACGCAAGAGCACAGATTTCAGCGGCTCGCCTCAGAAGACCACGCCAACGTCCAAACGGAAAGCACGCATTGACGAACGGCAACGCAACCGGGCACTGTTTGAGGACGAGTACGAAGACGACGATTCTGGTAGCATAGGTGACTTCCCGGATGTGAACGACCTCGTTAGTTTGGTGTCGTCTTCACCTGTCCGGAGCCGCCCAACACCAGGCAAGACACCGGCCAAAACCCCATCCAAAACACTGGCACCGGCACCGGCACCGACTTCGTCAGCAAAAACGCCAAAACGATCACCATTACGACCTGTCGAAGAAAGCCCAAAGTCCGTCACCCCACAAAAGAAGCAGAAACGAGAGTCTATACGCAGCGAAGTCGTCATGGACTCGGAGGACGAATTTGTGACCCCGCCCACACGCAACGCGTCCTTTGTGACCTGTCCGAATGACTCGGTCATGCGCGACGATGAAGATGACGACGATAATGGCCCACCATTACCACACTCGCCTTCCGTACGAACAGCACAACGTATAGCCGATACACCCCACAAGAACTCATCAGCAGTCCGTGGGACAAAACCACCGTCGCGACCAATAGCGCCTGAACCAGAAGTGGAGGAAGATTCTGCAGACGTGACTATGGACGACAGTGTTGTAATCATGCCCCAACCTCCTGCACCAAAATCAACAGCTGCGGCACAGTCAGACGTGACTATGGACGACAGTGTTGTAATCATGCCCCAACCTCCTGCACCAAAATCAACAGCTGCGGCACAGTCAGA